>VYXB01003267.1:24362-86334 GCA_013397135.1 Pachyramphus minor | reverse complement strand
TTTTTTTTTTTTTACTTACTAATAAAAAATAGCTGTCTATTTAATTAATGGACCTTTTAATTTGAGTGACAGGCTGTACCTGTGTATTTCAGCTCAGTTTTCTGGTAATCACACAAACCTTATAATTTCAGACTGAAAGGGATCACTACCATTTAATGAAGTAACATAAAGATGACTTTAATTTTTTTGAAGAACATTTTTCTTCATAATTCTTTAAAGGAACTTGAGTCCAGGCAAAAGACATTTTTATTCAAACATTAAATGATATAAAAACCTGAAAAGATAATTTTGTAATCCTTTTATCAATTTAAAACAAAGACTTCAGTGATTGAGTTTAATTAAGGAAAAGTAAATTGCTTTCTGTTACCCAAATTACTATGTATCTATGAACCATGACCCTTTTCTTTCATTTACACTGGAACATTACTCAAAATTATAGTCTTTTTCAAACTATTTGTATAAAAAAGGAAAGTGAATATCATCATATTACTTGAAGCTTCTGTGGCAAATTATTTTTTTTTTTTTTTGTGAAAAATAATCAGTCATAGATCCAAGAATACAAGACAGATTACCTGAAAGATGATTACACCTCTATCCCCTGAAACTCCTTAGCAGAAGTACTACATTACATCAGGTAAAATTTTAAGGAATATATGCTTTAGTAAAATTTGGTTTACCTTTCAAACAAAATTGTGTGAATATCATTGTATAAAATATGTACATCGCAAAGGACAATCCAATCTCATCTGTGTTACCCTCCATTGAAGTATTCTGCCCTCAATATCAGTGCTACAACTAAGAACTTACCATATGAATAATGGACTATATTTCCTGATATTCAGATTATAATTATAACACTGAAATCAGAGCTGCAATTGCAGGTCGAACTGTTTGGATCTACATGACTCTAGTGTACAATCTTGAAACAAGGCTTGAAATCAGATTTGCCATACTTCTAGAAAATTTTTAAGCTTTAGTGCCATTATGGCCAGATCTGGAGCAACTCTTTTAGCACCATGGAACAACAACCCTTCAAAGGACACTCTAGGTGACTGTCCGCTTGCTGTTCAGGGGGTTTCACCAGTCTGCAGCAGACTTTGCTTTCTATTTCACACTAGCCCATATAAAATTTTGCATTACTTCCTTGATGCAACACCACATCATCAAAAACAGGCAGTCAAACCAGATTCCAGAAGAACCTTCAGTCAACTTTTGCAAAGACAAAAAGGTTTCCCAAGCAGGCTGTCGTGATTCTAGGAGCAAAATCCATAAAGGTCCCAGTTGACTGGAAGCTGTCAAACATTGTCCTGATTTTTAAGAAGGGCAAGAAGGAGGACTCTGGAAACTACAGGCCCATTATTTCACTACAGTGCCTGGTAAAACCATGGAGAATATTATACTAGAAGGTATTGAAAAACACCTGAAAGACAGTGCTGTCATCGGTCAAAGCCAGCATGGCTTCATGAGAGGCAAGTCCTGCTTATACAACCTGATTTCCTTTTATGACAAGGTAACCCAGCTAGTTGACCAAGGGAAGCCAGTAATGGTTTTGGATTTCAGTAAAGCTTTCAGTAGTGTCTCTCACAGGATCCTTCTTGACAAAATATCCAGCACACAGCTGAATAAACACATCATGCAGTGGGCAAGCAATTGGTGCATGGGTCAAGCACAGAGGGTAACAGTGAATGGGGTAACATCAGACTGGTGACCTGTCACTAGTGAGGTTCTGCAGAGCTCCATCTTAGGACCTGTGCTCTGGAACATCTTCATAAATTACTTAGATGAAGGACTGGAAGGGATACTAAGCACATTTACAGATGGCACAACACTCAGAGGAGCTGTTGAATACCTTGAAGGCAGGGAGACCCTGCAGAGAGACCTTGATAAGTGAGAGGGCTGGGCAATCACCAAACATATGAAGTTCAACAAGGGAAAGTACTGGATTCTACACCTGGGATGGAGCAACCCTGGCTGTTTGTACAGACTGGGGAATGAGATGTTGGGAAGCAGTGCCATTTAAAGGGACCTGGGGGTCATGGATGATGGCAGGCTGAATATGAGTCAGCAGTGCCCTGGCAGCCAGGAGGACCAACCATGTCCTGGGGGTCATCAGGCAAAGCATCGCCAGCCAGTCGAGGGAGGCGATTGTCCCGCTCTGCTCTGCACTGGTATGGCCTCCCCTGGAATATTGTGTGCAGTTTTGGGCACAATACAAGAAAGATATTAAGCTATTGGAGAGCATCCAAAGGATGGCAACAAAGATGGTGAAGGATCTTGAGCAGAAGCTGTATGAGGAGCAGCTGAGGTCCCTTGGTCTGTTCAGCCTGGAGAAGAGGAGATTGAGGGGAGACCTCATTGAAGTTCACAATTTCATTGTGAGGGGATGAGGAGAGACAGGCACTGATCTCTCCTCTGTGGTGACCAGTGACAGGACCTGAGGCAATGGCCTGAAGTTGTGCCAGGGGGGTGGTATGTTGGATATTAGAAGAGGTTCTTCACCCAGAGAGTGGTTGGGCACTGCAACGGGCTTCCTAGGGAAGTGATTGTAGAGAGAAGCCTGACAGAGTTCAAGAAACATGTGGACAATGCTCTCAGGCACATGGTGTGACCCTTGGGATAGTCCTGTGCAAAGGTAAGAGCTGGACTTGATCTTTGTGTGTCCCTTCTAACTAAGCATATTCTGTGAATTTTGGGAAATGTCACAAGCTCTAACATGTTGGATAAGATTGTGTGCAAGGTTTTATGCCAGACTGAGAAGCCAACTTTGTGCAGAAAAGTAGTAAGAATATGCTTGTTATTAATAGGAGTGGACAGATTAAAAGAAGGTACAGTTGATTCTGCCAAAATCATGATGTGCCTAGGAGTTTCCAACAGGAGGGAGACAGATTTCTCCCTCTGTCTCTTCAAACATAGAGACAAAGAATTTTTCAGAATGTTTCTTAGGTGACATCACTCAGCTTTGCTATTATTGTGAAAACTTGGAAAGAAACAGAATGTTTTTCAATTGACAGAAAAGCAGAGTATATCTGCCTGAAAATGCGTTGCCTCTTCTCAAGGCAACTGTGTAATTACATTTGTTTAAGACTCAACTGTTTAAAATTTCATAATCAATTTATCATTCTACAGATTAAAAAAATTAAACCTTTTTCTACATAACAAGTGTACCTGGGCACTAATTCCTGCAGAATGAGAATGATAGGTATGTATTCACGTAAAAAATGAATATAATTCCTTGAAGAGGTCCTTGAAGCATCATAAACTATGCACATGGTAGTTAAGTGTTTTGCTAATTGGAATCCTCAAATGGATAATTCCTTTCTTTTAGGCATACTCTTACATACTTGTATTTGTTTATATACCAGACTAACTAAAAGAATCTTTCTTGAATGACCTTAGTTTGATTTCATGTCATCTTGTGATTTCTCACACTACTTGAAGGAACTGCAGTCTGTGAGATGATATGTAATTCTTGGTGAAATTTAAATTTGCTCTCTTTCCGCTTTTTACTGTACTAACATCCACCTTTCTTTGGAATCTACCCCCTTATCCTTCCTTCTAAGCCTGGATGAGGTTATTATTCATGCAGCTGTACTATTATTCATGCAGCAGTCTATTCCAGAACCTCCATTTAATGAATTTTTTTGCCATTTCCCATCCTCTACCCCCTTCTTCCATCAACTGAAACAAATCCCCTTTTTTCTTCCCCTAATCATCATCTTTTTGTGGGGAATCCAGTGCTTACCAGCAAAGGTCATGCATGCAGAAGCAAAGCTATGTCCCCTCTCAAGATCTTGTGCACCCCCAACCTACTAGTGAGGGGCCAGTGTTGGATGGAGAGTACTGATACTTTCTAACCAGAACACAGCACAGTGAGGGCTGGTATGGGGGATACTCACTCCATCTCAGACCCTAAAATCCAGAAATACTCAGGATGTTTGCTGATTACTCTAACAGGATGAAGAAAGGAAGAGTACTCTTAAACTAACTAGTTACAGTTAAGGAAGATTGAGACAAAACTGTTATAATAGTCACTAAATGTCTGTCGGAAAAGTGAAGGTCCCTTCATTCTAGATAATGTCACAGTACACTTCATTGCATGCAGCATTTACCTGAGACCATGTCCTTAAGACTTAAATTTTGAACCCTAGATAAAGTTATTCATTCTAAATCTACAGTTTTATCAATTTTCAGTCTCAGGACATGAATAAACATTTCATATATCAACTGTTTTCATTTGTTTTAATTGCTCTTTTAGTGAATATATAACACTTCAATGTGTCAAATTATTTTATCTAGCAGGTGAAAACCATTGCTCTCTCAACAGCAGGTAAATTTTGTACACTAACTCCTGCACTCTATAAAAGCTAAACAGTTGCAAAACATATATTTCTTGGATCCCATGGGCATTGTGTTAGTTAATAAACTCTGTATTAAATTAAAGGCACTATTGGATCAACCAGACTTGATGTGAGAAGAATAATATTAAGGAAATCTGTAACCAAAGATTAAATCCATTCCTGGTTTTTATTATGAAATAAGAAGTGTTAAATTCAGCCTGGCAAACACAGAAAGATATTGAAGAAGTACATTTATTTCTAAAAAGCAGCATTACCATAACTGTTGTTTCATAACTGCAACAGTGACTTTTTGTGTCCTTTTTTCTTTCTCATTGTGAATTTACGAAATATCTATGAAAATCCATTCTTTCTCCATTTACTGTTACACATCTTTTAGGCAAAATAGGATTCATGTAGATTTGTAAGCTAAAGAATGTGTCCTGGTCCAGTTATAAACAGGATTTCTCATGCATAAATAGAAGGTATAACTTGTATTTGCAGTAAATTTCATTGCATTTCTGAGTTATACTTCTGTGTTATTCACAGTAAAGCATGTTCCTTTTGAAGTGCCTAAACTCACTTCATTTTGAATAATAAGTAATTTTTTTAATGAAAAAAGAGTAAGCTACATATATTCTGAAATGAGGATTTGAGGAAACCCTCTATCCTGTGTCAGAAAATTTGCATACATTTGTTTAAGGAGTCATTATTTTATTGTGATTTGAAGAAAATTGTATCATTGTTAGAAACACTTGGAAAAACTGTCTCCTCTGGTTAATATTGTGTTGTTACTCAGCAAATTACTCATTGCTTTTTTGTTTGAAAAAACACAAAAAGGTATGTATTGAGCCTATGTGCACAGAGATACCATGAAAAATATTGACTACTCCAGAAAGAAAAGAACAAAACTTTTCAAAAGTTTTTCTCTTTCTGGTTGACTTTTTAAAAATAATTTTAATAGAATAATATGCATATTTTTAGACTATAAAAGTTGAAAATTAAATAGGATAAAATTTCAGTACATGCCTTAAAATACAGTTTATCAACCAAGGTACAAAAATTGGAAAATTTAAAATTTGAATTAAATTTTTAAATTTTTGCTTATGATTATCTTTATTTAAAAGTCATATGTTCAGATGCAGTGTCTGTCTTGCTCTGATCCATTTATGCTTGGGAGAAGTCTTGGGTCTCAATTTTATAGATTATGTTTCATTTTTGAGTTTTCTTGATGTTTATCTAAAGATCCTTCTATGAAAAAACTGCAAACGGATTTTTCCAGAGTAATTTTGTTCCAGCTGTTACTATAGGAATTAATATTCCACAGAGTTTCTCAGCTCCATCTTTACTTCCTTATGAATTATAAAAGGCCCTAGTATAGGTATTTTTTTACAGAGCTCCACATATGCACAAAAGTAATTTTTCCTGGGCTAGGCATGATTATTTAAAAATAACAAGTTCTGCAACAATGTAACATAAAAACATTTGCACAGTAGAACAACCTCAGCTTTTTGGTGTCATTTTATTAAGTTCGTATAATAATATTATTAGATTTCTTTTGTCATTGTAAAATTGCAGTAGCACTGTTTAACATTTATCTAGGATATCTGGAAATTACATTCTAAAGGACTTCATGAGCTTTAAATAATTAATGTCACTTGCAGAAGGTAAAAAAGATTTTTATTTTTTTTTTAGTACGTGAGATTTACAAATCAACACAGCAATTGTAGCATAGAGATACTTCAGGCATTTAAAAAAAAATCTTCTTGTGGTGCAATTATTTAGGTGTTTTTCAGACAGAATAATGAGATTGTCTTACTAAATATTTGTAAACATGCATTTTCTTCATGTTAGTAATCAAATATCCTTGTAATTTTTTTTCCTGTAAGTACAAAGCTATTTGAATATAATTGCAATGGAGTGGACTTTGAGTCAGTTGAAAGCATCTGAGGTTTTCCAGTGAAGTCAGTGAGCTAAACCATACATTGTGGTCCAGAATGGAGAGTTTTCCTTGGTTGGGATCACTTAGTTATATTCATATATTAAGGAGTGGATACCCATCAACATAAATCATTGCATTTCCAACACCAAAAATTTGAGCAATATTTTTCAAATAATACCTTAAAGATAGTCAGTTAGAAACACTACATTGTGGTGAGAGAATACTCCTATAAAGCCTTTGACTGCTGCAACTCCCATTATTCAGGAATTTTCATCTCTCTGATCAATAAATTAAGCTAATATCAATACTGTGACTGAAGTACTATCAGAGACACCACACTAGCCCTGTATTGCTGACAAAATCATCATGTCCAGTACAGTTGTCACACAGCTAAAAGTCCAAAGTCTTTGCAACTATGGATAAGAACACTTCTTACTTAATGTCACTTTTACAAAGACCTTGGTACCTTGTCTTGCTCATTATATGAACAGTCTGCTCAGGCATAGCTAAACATACTGTACCTATCCAATAATTTTACCATTTTGCAAGATGAAATTTAAATCAGTTTATTAATGTTAACTTGTTTTTCCAAATGCTTGTGGTTTTTTTTAATGACACAGTGTCAGAAGAGATTCTTTGCATTTGGCTATTCAAGCTAATTTATAATTAATGAAGCTTAAATATGCACAATCATCTCCAGTGAACTGTCAGAGTTTTGCACTACTTTATCACTAGGGCTAGCATGTTAATTTTGGCACAGAAAAGAACCTTACCAAGAGCAGCAAGATAGCCTGCATCTGGAACAGATACATTTTTATTGTTAAAAAAACATACTACTGTCTTTAGGTAGCTTTGACACTAAAGCTCATTTCTGCCCTTATCCCCAGGATGTGTGATTGATCATATGAAACAGTTGGGATCACTGTGGGTCAATATAATATTCAGACTAGAAAGAAATCTTCTGGAATATCTCATGGGGCAAGATGTGTAGAATTTAACTGTGGTAAATAGAAATTTATTGGATTCTCTTTCTTTATAAAATTTAAAAGAGAATAATTGTTTATACCTTTTCCTGTACACTCTTTTTTTATTTCTAGTTTTTGTAATAATAGAAAGCATTTAAATTCGAGGAGATATTTCTAATATATATGTAATTCCATTCATATTGTTTATTTCTAGATGAGTGTTCTGTAGCACAATATATTTTGATAGCTATGACAATAGTGAAACACAGTCTTAAACAACACTTTTACTCATCTAATAAAGTACCAGTTCAGGAAAACATCTGCCAGTGATCAACTTCCTGAGTAATAAACAATGCAGTAAATCTGTCTTCCTGTTAATAAGACTAGCATGTGAGTGGATTAAAATAAATTATCACCTTCACATTAGGCTTCAGCCTGAGGACAGTGTTCCACTGGCTTGAAGGTTTGAGTCTAGCTACATTATTCATTTTTTAACAAGCAGTCAAGGCTGAGTGCAAAGACTCAGGAAATGCCTCAAGGTCTTAACCCACCTGATCATTATACATCAGGAACTAGCCAAGCCAGAAACCATTATTACTTGAACAAAATGAATTGCTGAAAAGCTATTTGTTGGTTTTACATTTTGCCTAGAGAAAAAGCAGATGCATTTCCTTGTCAAGAATGGAAAAATACCCTGGTGTGTTCTTTGATGTTTGACGCCTCTCCACCTGCTGGAAACAAAGAGTTAATGTGCCAGCAATAACAAATCATATCTCCTCTTGTACAGACTCTGGTGCATGACTGCCGCATACAACACGGATCCTCGTTTCTCGCCCTGCAGGAATACACAGCGCTGTCCACAGTGCTGAACATCAGGAGCACCCGTGGTCCGAGACACTTCTGGATGGGTCTGAGATGAGGAGTTGTTTGCCTGTCTTCACGTCGGAAACAGCAGGGATAGTGTGGTCTGTGTGGACTTCTGTAAGACAGGCACAAATAATGTACAGAACTGTTGCTGCAATTTTTTAATGCACAGAATCACAGAACATACTGTGTTGGGACACACAGAGGTCGAGTCCAACTCTTACCCTTGCACAGGACCATCCCCACCCAGACACCATGTGTCTGAGAGCATTGTCCAAAGGTTTCTTGAACTCTTTCAGGCTTGGAGCTACAACCACTTCCTTGGGGAGCCTGTTGAAGAGCCCAACCACCCTCTGGCTGAAGAACCTCTTCCAACATCCAACTTAAACCTCCTCTGACACAACTTCAAGCCATTCCTTTAGGTTCTGCCACTGGTCACCACAGAGGAGCGATGNTAAATATATATTTATAAATAAAATATTTGTGCATATAACATCATATATATAATATTTCTATACTAACATAATTAGTTTTTAATATATGAAAATGTCTTTCTTGATGCAATACTTCAGTACATTCGTATATGATTTTTATCCTTATTGTTATTACTACCCCACAAATACATTAAATAGAACATAAAATTACCAAATTCTGTAGATAGTTTGAAGCTCTAACCTTCACTGAAATCTCTATGTTACTAAGAAGTTATGGATCACATGATGCAATTAATCTTACTACCTTCTTTGTAAAAAACAACACAGCATAATATTTATCTTTTAATACCAACTACATGTTAAAAAAAAAAATAAAAGCAATCCTGGTGCTGAAAAAGACTCTGAGTCAGGGATAATGAGATCTAAATGGTAGCTGTATGGACAGTCCCTGATGTCACTGCTTCTCTTTGGTGTCAACTTTACAGGCACGAACATATAACTAGGCTAATATCCTAGCAAGAAAAACTTCTAATACAGTTCCATTTTCATGTTGTATAGTTCTGTTCTGTTGCTTCAAACCACCATNAACATCCAACTTAAACCTCCTCTGACACAACTTCAAGCCATTCCTTTAGGTTCTGCCACTGGTCACCACAGAGGAGCGATGAGTTCCTGCCCCTCCTCTTCCCCTCATGAGGAAGTTGTAGAGTGTCATGTTTGTCTTTGCTAAGGCAGAAATACAAACTCATTGTCTCTTAGATGAGGTCAACCATTTGCTTCCTTTTACACATGGGAGCAACTTTTTATTTTATTTTTGTATATATTTAAAGATAAATTTATNTAAAATTACCAAATTCTGTAGATAGTTTGAAGCTCTAACCTTCACTGAAATCTCTATGTTACTAAGAAGTTATGGATCACATGATGCAATTAATCTTACTACCTTCTTTGTAAAAAACAACACAGCATAATATTTATCTTTTAATACCAACTACATGTTAAAAAAAAAAATAAAAGCAATCCTGGTGCTGAAAAAGACTCTGAGTCAGGGATAATGAGATCTAAATGGTAGCTGTATGGACAGTCCCTGATGTCACTGCTTCTCTTTGGTGTCAACTTTACAGGCACGAACATATAACTAGGCTAATATCCTAGCAAGAAAAACTTCTAATACAGTTCCATTTTCATGTTGTATAGTTCTGTTCTGTTGCTTCAAACCACCATTTCCTCTCCAAGGTCACTGTGAATTTAAAAAAAAAATAGAGTTGCATTAGTTTTTGCTGTTTAATTTTAAAAAGAAGTTCCTTGTCTCCATAAATATATCATAAACACATTTCTAAGAAAAAACCCTGAAAATGTATACTGATTATTTTTAAACTGACTATTAGAAATGGCAGAATCTATTTAACTTAAACTTCTATAAATGCACTGGAGTATTAATTAAAACAAACCAAGCCAAAAAAATTTATTGAAATTACCTATAAAAATACAATTACAAATAAATTATCATCTGACCTAAAACTGAGTCTTAAATTACTTGCTGATATATTTCTTCTATGCACTTGTTTTTTTCTTTAATGTGTGCCAGGACTTGTACATGTTACTACAATAATATTAATAAATACTATCAACATTATTAAATATACTTCTCATAGGTCTGATACTGATTTCATAGAATTTAACTGGAGTCAGCTTCATCCTGAATATAGTTTATATTCACCATAGATTTTTTTAATAATATCAGATAATCACATTAAAAAAAAGTAATTATTTATTTATTTGTTCATTCATTTTACATGCATCATTAATTAAAGCATTATGAGTAAGTTCCTATTTCAGGATTTATTTTTTCAGTCACACGTATGTGTATTTATAGGACATATAAATGTAGAGGATAAAGCACATATAATCACACAGTCTTATTCCATGTACTTAAACTATCACATAATATTAATTTCTATGATCATGCATTTATTATAATCAATAACTGATAATATCTAAATTTCCCCTTCTGAATATGCTAGATTTCAAGTACTACAATCAGTCAAGCCAAAAATTTCCAGGTTTCCTGTAAGAGTCTAAACTACCACAGCAAAAGAGAAACAATACAGTCTGTTTCCACAATGTTGTCAAAATGAAAGACAGGAGTACTGTTAGGGTTTTTTTATTTCCAGGACTTATTTTATGTGACTTCAGTTCTGACTTTAATGTTAATCAGTAATAATTCCTTTTGACAGCTCCTTAAAATTCTCAGGAATGCTTTTGCAAAATGAAACCATATATCTCTCATAAAATGAACTCTGTTTGACAGCTTGCTGACTTTCTGTCAAGGAACATACACTCGCTTCTGGAAAGCTGAAGTTCAAAAAAAACTGAAAAAACCACAGAACTAAATTTTGCGAAATGTACTTACCAACCTCAGTTTGCTCAAGAACAAGGTACTGAATTGACATGTATGCACATCTATGGCATTTGGGTGTGTCTTTGTGTGAATTTTTAAACATTTGGATGTTCAAAGGTTAGACTCTTCATGAGACTTTAGAACATTTTTAACATCTATTTTCATCCACCTCGACTCACAAAATATTTTAAATTAAATGGGTTGGACTGGATGCACAACATTTATATTGTGAATTTTTATTTTACAGAGAGAACATAAGCTGCTCAGGCAGCTAATAAGCCTTTTGGGAAGAGCATAAGAGCCATAGCACCTCATAGGTCCCCTTCCAGACTATTTACCCATAAATCTGGGCTGCACCTAGCAATAAAATCCATCCAATTGCCTGTTCTCCTGTTTTCATTTCACTATAAATACATTTTAGTTGAAGCTGCTCAACACTCATACACAAACCATTATAGTAGTAAAGCTATTCAGTATTCAGAACTCCAGAAGGCACAAACATAAAATTATGCAGTGACTCCAAGATTCCATTCAGAAAAGAACAAAGCAGTTGTGTCTGGATAACTTTTATTGAGTGATGTGATAACTTGTTATGTCTCTGCCCCCTCCTTTAAAAAAAGGTGGATTGTTATGCACTGAGTAGCATGACTGTCTTTTCAGTTGTCTGAGGCACAATGACCTAAGCTGAAGCCTTCCATGTCAATCATAACTATATTTTCCCCTTTGTTTTCCCCAGTGCTGCAAACCTAGGCTTACTATAAAGAATATATAGAGCGCTACTCCCCCAGTAGCACAGGTATGTTTAAACATTCCACATTCTTTCATTTCATAGTTTTCAAAATTTATTAATATCTTTGCTTACCTGACACAGTATCTACTGCTATATTTTAATAGGTAGAGTAATTTTGAGTGCTATAAGTACTGGCACTAGCAAACAATCTATTTGCATTTGAATTTTACCCTCAAAGAACACTGATAGTCCTTAGCAATACCCAATACCATGAGACACTTGAACAGATGGACATAGAGATAGGTAGGGAGAGAGTTTGTGTGTGTGAGAGAGAGAGAGAGCAACATCTCAGGTGACTGTTAAGAATCACAGTTTGCAGTAAAACCAATCATAAATCAATGAGTCAGTTGATAATGAAAAACAAGACAGTAGAATAAATTTCATTTTAAAAGACTTTATTTAAAGCAGGTTCTGGTTTCCTTATCCTTAGTGGTGCTTGGGTATTGAGGGAAGGTGAATCTGGTCAAATGAAGCAAAGCATAGTGTGAAATATCTGTAGTCATGACTTTTTAAGGGATCCTCTTGGATACTTCTCTTACAATACAAAAAAAAAAAAAAGGTTCTTGGAACTGTAATTGTAAATAATACTCCACAGATCTACATTCCATATGTAGTGAAGAGACCAAAGGAAGGAAAAACTTTCAACTGTGTACATAACATCCCAAAATACAGGTCCTTTTTCTAAAAAGAAGCAGTATATAAGATCTGCTGCAACCACTGGAACTTTCACACAGAGAAACATAATACTTTTCTCCTTTTCTTATTCAATTTACAAACTTACCCTTGTCAGGCATTGGGAAATGAGTAAGAAAAAAATGTCAGAATTGATGAATGCCTACTGGGTTCCTATAAAACAAATTCAAAACCACGAGTATTTTGAAAAGAATCATTGATTCTCAGCTGTCATAGCTCCCTGCCAATGAATCTTCAGCCAGTGGAAAGATTGTTAAGCAAGTCAGAAGAATTCTACACAGCTATTTCTCCAACAAAATCTGCCATAGACTTCAAACAACTATTTAATCTTGAATTATTACAATAATTCAAGTTCAGTTCTCTTCAGAGAAATAGTTAGATGAGACATTTTAACTAAATTTGATATTTTATCTTTTCATAAACAGGTTTTTTGGACTGAAATTTATTGTAATATTTGGGGGTTTTTTTCAACTTAAAACTAAACACTGCAACAGATGTTCTAAATTTATCTTGGTTGAGTGAAATGAACATTGGTTTGTGTTCACATCACGCAATCTTTCAAAATTCTCTATTTGTTTATATTGCAGAAAAGGAAAAAAGAGTTGTGACTGTGGAAATTCCCAGTAGGAAAAAGAAAGCCAAATCTATTTCATATTCAGCCTAACTAAGTAATTTCAGTGTCTCTTTTCTGAAGGTGGGAGGATAGGGAAGGGGAGAATGGGAGATTTCAAAAGTGATGTTTGGTACAGAACACCCCAGTAAAACTCTTCAGTCCTTAAAATTATTCTGCTTTCCTCCCAGGTCCAGTTTTGCTGCATATTAGGGAGACTATTAAAGTTTTTCAGTACAAGATTAGGATTTTTTTTCTCCATACCAGTCTGAAGTTTGCTCTATTATGAGATGTAAGTCAAGCAAATATTTTCAGTTTAGGTTTTTCACCTTGGCTTTAAATATTGTACAAAAAGCTTTTTTTCTTGTCTTTGTGTAGTCAGGAGAGACATTACCTTTACAAAAAGTATTCAGTCTCTTTGAAACACTCCTTCAATGTTTTTTGCCCTCAATGTACAGTGGTTCATCTTCTCGGCATTGGTTCTTATTATAGTTTAATTTGCAGTCACATTCTTTGATAAATCTATTAGCTGACTGTTCTTAGATGTTAACATGTTTCCCAGGGCAGACTACAGACTGTTCCAGTAACTCTCCTCTGAACAATTTCCAATCTTTGCCCTTTTAAAACAGACTGCAGAAGTAGGCGGAGGAGTCTGATCACGATCTTAGATACAGTAAACAGAAAAAAAAATAATTCCTGCACATCATGATTTAACAAATTGCAACACAGTGCATCAAAATGTAAGCATTTCTAATGGAACATCAGCTATGGTGTGATGGTTGTGTAGCAGCAGTGGTCTTGTAGTTCTTCTGCAAGATATAGTGTAGAGATTCACAAATCTGGAAATGTCACTCTTTTCTATGTGCACCTCATGCTTGGTATTTCTACCAAGTTCAGCACACATCTGGAAGAAAGGAATGCCTGAAGTGCAAAGTATTATTCCATTTTTCCAAATATGGCAGCATCAGGAGAATTTCTCTAGTCTTTGTCATTTTGCATAAAAATAACTTCTCATCGTGAGATTTTGTTGATTTTCATTTTCTGAAAAGAGCTTACAAATTGCCCCTGTGCATTCTGTGCTTCTGTTAACAATGTATTGCCTTGGTAAGCTTTACTGTAAGATTTGAATGTGAAATGGATTCCTGTAAAAACCTAATTAGGCTAGGATGGAAACCAGTTACTTCTGAATGCCAGGACAGTCTTGTTTTCCATAGCATTACGGTGATGGCAGTCTCAGTAGTCTTCTTCTCTGTTCAAACAACAAAAAATTTAGGAACTTTCTGAGTTTGGGATTATTTTCTCGTAGAATCAGTTATAAAATGAAGATCTAGACCTGTAATAAGATTTCAAATATCCCTAAAGCAAGTTTCCTTTATTTCTAGAGATATGTAATTTGCTTTACTTAACTGGAGACAATAGCAAGTGTTTTGCTAAAATTTCTTTGCATTATTGAAAAAACAGAACTGGTGCTTTTTTTTTCTTTTTTTTTTTTTTTTTGCCTATTTGGTTTGTTACTTTATCATATTCGAGCCCTGACTTTTGTGTTTATCCAGCTTCTACATTTTTACTGTGTGTTTAAATCCTCTTCAAGAGAATTTGTAAATAAGCCCAGACACAACACCATTTTGAGTGATTCTCTTGTGACACAGCTAACTGTTCCTTAATGTCACTTCTGAAATAGAAATTCTTAAATCAGTTTACACAAAAAAATGTCAAGTCATCAGTGCTGTAGGAAATATTGTGAGTTCTTAAGACTACAACCCTTTATTTTTTTAAAGAATTCTCTTAATCTCTGTAAAGTATTTGATCAGGTAAGACATTTATTTATGTTTGAATTGGCAAATGCAGTCACCCAGATAATTAAGTGGCTGAAAAATATTGATCTGTTAGGCATAATGCAGTCAATACCAGAAATGTTTACTAGAGTAACATTAACATTAATACATTCTATTGTCTTGTAAAATTATTGGGTTAGGTCTTAAGTCCACATCTCTTTCCAATAATCTTCAAAGATTCATTAGAATCTGAGTTCCTACTATTTGTGAGGAGTGGGGCAACATAAAAATGTTTAATACAACTCTGAAACCTGTAAAAATATCTGTTAAGGTATACTCACTATGATGCTGTAAAACCGGCCATGTTCACTCTGGTCACAAATTTCACCAGAAGACTGCAAAAAGTATAGTAGCACAAATTAAGATGTAGAGCCACTAATAAATACAAATCAAAATACTGATGTGAAATTTTTTCCTACACACTGTGCCAACAAAGGTGCTTGTAGTGCTAGCTGTAGCACATTTTTATAATTAGAAATAAATTTGAAAATCCATGATGAAACAAGCAACAGCAAATACTTTTTGCTTTCAACAGGGTATGACTTGTGACATTTCATTGTCATATCATATTAATAGTTTTTAATAAAACTATTATTTAAAAACTACTAATTTATTTAGACCAGGTAGACCAACCAGTTTTTCCAATCAACTTCTGTTGCACATACCTCCTCTCTACATTTCTGCATTATCATGAAGTGTTTGACATCAAGACTCATCGTTTTATAGGCTGGCACCCAGCTTGTAGTGCTCATGTGAAGTAAGTATTATATTTACACCTGTTGGACTTCATCTATAAAATCCCAAGTGATATAAAGAATGTAAATAATTGATAATGGTTCACAGACTTATTAAGTACAAGTATGTTCACAGTCTTACTAAGTACAAGAACTAAGGGCTGGGAAAATAAGCTTAGGGTGCTGATTCAAAAGAAAGAGAAGGAAGCTATTCTTCATGTAATTAAGCTGTGGAGCTCCTTGCCAAAGACTGCATGTTTAAAATCCACAGAGGCTAAAGAAGTGCCTTACTTAAATAATGGAAAAAGATCTGTGGTGGGCTATTAACTATGAAAAGATCCCCATTGAGTAAGAAAGTCCCAGAATTACAATTTTTTTTAGACTAGACAGATAGTCTCAGGAGCTATTACAGCTATTACTGTGCTTGTATTTTTTCTTAGACCTCCACTGTGGACCATTGCCAGAGAGTCATGATACTGAGCTAAATAAAGTTTGAGTGTAAACAAGAGCCCATTTTGGGTTTCTTATGTATCAACAGTATCACCTGGCACTTCTAGTTCTAGTTGTACTTTTATTTACAGAAAAACAGAATAAGTCAACGTTACCTAAACGCAAATAATTTTTTAGACTACTTAAAGTCAAGACTCAGATACATGAATGCCCTTTAAATACATTGTCATCAAGCTTTCATTTACATGTAGATGGTTGAGGAATTATTTTTGCCCACTTGATTTTTATCCATCCATTTTCACCTTCTTTTCTTTTAAAGTAATTCTTGTAATTTCTTGCTGACTTCTCTCACTGCCAAGGTGTCTTTCCATTTTTTTCACAGCAATGGAACTGTAGGTTTTCTTGTCTTCTAACTGCATCATTCCACAGAAGGTTCATGTCTGTGCAAAAGACATTAACGCACTTAACAAGTAACAGTAACAGCCACAACAAAGTTACCAGAATAAAAGCATCATTAGAGTCTTTGTCTGCAAAGTTTCTATAACTGGAATGTCTGTCTTCTATGTAAATGACTCTATTAAGACTTATGATTTTTTCAAAGAGTTTACTGTTTTTGTTTTAGGTTACAAATTAATATAAATTTCATTGAAATTCTTGGGATGCATCAAAAGAAGTGTGAAAAGCAGATCGGGGAAGGTGATTCTTCCCCTCTACTCCACTCCTGTAAGACCCCACCTTGAGTACTGTGTCCAGCTCTGGGGTCCTCAGCACAGAAAGGAGATGTTGGAGTGGGTCCAGAGCAGGGCCATGAACATGATTAAAGGGCTGGAGAACCTGTCCCGTGAGGAAAGGCAGAGAGAGAATCGGGATTGTTCAGCCTGGTGAAAAGAAGGCTCTGGGGAGAACTTACTCTGGCCTTTCAGTACTTAAAGACCAGGGCAAACTTTTTAGCTGGGCCTGTTGTAATAGATTAAGAAGTAATGGTTTTAAACTGAAAGAGGGTCAATTCAGATTAGATTTAAGGAAGAAGTTTTTTAGAGCGAGGATGGTAAAACAACAGGTGCCTGCCCAGAGAGGTATATTTCCCTCTCCTGGAAACATTCAAGGTCATGTTGGATGAGGCTCTGATCTTGTTGAGGATGTCCCTATTCATTGCAGGGGAGTTGGACTAGATGACCTCTGGAGATGCCTTCTAATGCAAACTATTCTGTCCTTCTATGAATTATGTCTCCAACTGCATTACAGGCTTGCATATGCACATTGTACACATGAGAAATGAACATATCCTCATTGATATGTTTAACTCTATAAGCTTCTGATTTCACTATTACCTACATTTTCACTAGATCCCTCCTCTCAATTGTCTGATGCCTCCTCCTAAGTCTGAAAAATTCAGCACTCAACACATACACCAATCCTGTCTGTCAAACTCACTTCTAACTAACAAGTGAACTAATAAGTAAACTGAGCATACCTGCTTCCACACAGACACAAACAAGAAGAAAAATCTGTGACAGTGACTGATTTTTTTATCCTACTACAGCCTGGGATATTGGGAGACTTCAGTTTAGATTTCTCAGACTAGAGATCCCCAGAGAAATGATCTCCATTCCCTTACACAAGGTAAAGAGAAATGTCAGCACCCCACAACATTCTAAGATCACCACAAACATTTCTTCCTCCTCCAGTCTTTTATGACAAAGTTAGGCTCAAAGCATCATTTCAACCAAAATATGTATGTCTGTCTCCTCACTTCAGCATTTCCCAGGGGTTATCAGCCAGCACTTACCTGAATTCTGTTCATTTTCTTGTCTCTCCTCATGTATGGGAGCTTAAATTCTACCTTTTGAAACAGAATCTCTAAGTTAGACATGGTGATGTTTAAGTCCTCTTCAGACACAAAAACCTTACGGTCAAATACTATTTTTAGTCATGTCAAGAACATGAACTTTATTCCCTGTTATTTCCCAGGTCAAAAATTTTACATTGATTTTTCACCCCTCAGTGTGTCTGTTAGTTTTCTTGCACCTGATTCCTGTTTCACCACATAAAATGGAAAAATGCTTAAATGCAGACACCTCTCGAGGGAGCAACACTTGTATATCACAGAAGAGTATCAAGGAAGAGCAGGCATGAAATCATTTGCAATAAAATTTTTAGTTTTAATCATCTAACATTAGGATGCCCCAAGTACTCTATAGTTGAGATGAGTCATATTCAAAGCTCAATTCATTAGTAAAGGCAACCTATGACATGAAATGCTACCAGAGCTATACTATGAGAAGAATTAAAAACTGGACTATCTAAAATAAAGTTAAAAATTGAATCTTCTGAGCCAGTATAGTCTACCTTTCTGGAAGGTCTCACATTCAGTACCCCAGCTGAATGAGGTGTCAGAAACTTTGATTGCCATCAGTCCAGACAAAATGTAGAAAGAACCATGTCTCTGGTGATTTTTTTATGGGTTGCCTTTGTCATTTCAACCATATTCCAAACGCAACCTTGTGGAACCCAGCACAGGTACTATCAGCTACCTGGGGAATGTGCAGTCAGCTTAACCCATGAATGCTACTTCTAAAGGCAAGAGTGTAACTTTCTGTCCTCCAAGTTCTGTGCATCACAGTAATAGTCATTTTTAACTTGTTTCTCTCCGTTGGGGCTTTTTGGGTGATGGGTTTTGGGGGATATTGTTTTGGAGTTTTCTTCTGGAAAAAGTTATTACAGTGACCAGATCCATTCTGAGATCTCAGTCTGGTACTAAGCTTGATTATGATTGATGAAGACTGTGATGGAACATTACAACTTACACAGAAGAGGAAAAAGCATGAAAGTTGAGAATCTAAAATTTAAACATAGTCTGATTTATAAAATTTAGCTAATAAACTGATTTTGTTTATCAGCTGATTTTTGTCTTCTCAGGATCTCTGTCCCAATATTTTTCACCTATCATAAAAAATGTAAAAGCCAAACAACTCAAGCTTTTATACTCCTTAGGCTCACTGCTCAGCCTCACTAGTGTTTGCATCAGATTCTCCCACAGAGTTAAGACAGAACTTTAGTGTTATGCTTTCAGATGCTTGCTCTTTTGCACTCCCAGGTATGAGAGAGAAGTCCTAGGATAAACTTTCTCTAACAGGCTGGTTTATCTTTGCTATGCTATTGTCAAGAAGAAATGCACCGTTCTTGTTTTAAGTTACCACTTGTAACACAATACTGCAGTGTGTTAAACTTCCTTCTTATCTTCTTGCTCAGTGAATATAATTCTGACCAATATCCAGGCTTAAAAAAGAGACAAGGAAACAAGACAGTTTAGGAAACTTTCCAAGAATGGATTTGATAAAAAAGAAACAAAGGAGAATTTTGTGCTTACTTTTCAGCAGGAATTGGTTTCATTAATAATGTAAACCACCATTAAGGCAATTTTCTCTGTCAGGTTGAACTCATTCAAAATTCTTAATTTTCCCAAGTTATTGTAACTGGTCAGTGAAAAAGAATTTCTCATATTATTTTCAGCATTTTAGAATAAATTTTTAAAATAAATTTTAAATTTTAGGATAAATAATTTAGAATAAACATAAATAAATTTTAGATAATTCTAGAAATAGAATAGTGAAAAGGTATTTGTGCCTGGTCAATTTATAATTCAGGTTGCTCAAGAAAATTTCATGTTCATGTCATATTTTTATTGCTACTACCAAATTACAGTATAATTTTTTTTGTTAGTGGGCTCTGAAAGGGAAAATGTAATTCCCCCCTGTATTTCTAATGTCTATTTTTATATTTCAATCAAGAAATAATTTGTCTCCTAAGCATGAGTCTTTTCTAGAAAACAAGATAGAAGAAATAACAATGGGGAAAAGAATATAAGGAACATTCTTACGTTGTAAATTGCTTAAAGAATTGTGTTTTGATTTGAAGGATAATTTTTAATCAGGTTTTCTTTCAGGACTGGGATTGTCTCATGTTATTTTTAAATGTCAGCAGTTGACTGCAATTAAGAAACTGTGGAGAAGGGGAGGGGGATTACTTCTTAGATAAAGGAAAGGAGACCATTTGCCTCCTTGAACTTCTACTTGGAAGTAGAAAGCATTTCATTTTCTAGTTAGTTTGATTTTGGGAGTTGAGGGACAGGAGTAATATCCAAAACTCTTTTCCCTTCTCTTTATTTCAATTTTATTAATGTTAATAGGCTATTCAAAAGCTTAGTCTATCCATTTCTCTACACAGATAGCTTTAAGAATTTATGTGTGTTTAATCCAGAAGAACTTTGGCAATACAAATTATTATTTGTAGCATTAGTCAAACCATTTATTTTCATAAGAGTTTCTTGATATTTAAATAACTTTTTAACTTTAACATTTCCTTTGGAATACCTGGAAGTTTAATATTTTAACCCTAAAAAACTTCAGCTGTTTTGGTGAAAGATGAAATTAATAAAAAGTTTTAAAACCAAGACGTTAAACTTCTGAACATTAGATAAATACAAACTTTCAATTTTCCATTGACACTTTTTTTCTTTTATCATTTTTGTCAATATTTCCAGATTAATAACTGTAACTGGCTGACCTGAAATATTGAGTATTGCTAGCAGTACGTACTGTGATTTCGGTGCCAAAGACTATAACTGTAAATATTTACAACAGTTTCCTATCATGCTGCCAGATGACTGCTAGGCAACATGCTGGGTTCATTCTTTGCTCTTGTTATTTATTTGCTGTGTAAAGAATGATCCACATCATGCCAGTCGGCATTCATACTAGTTCGGTGATAGATTCTTCTGTACCAAGTAACATCACTCTGTTTTCTGTCAGCTCTATAACTGGTCTGAGCTAGCACACCTAGAGACAACCTATTCAGCCAATCAAATATACTGCACCTTATGAAGGATGAAGGTAGAAGTGATTCTCTGTCCTCAGCACTATCTATGATACATTCCCAATTCAGAGCACCAAAGACTGGTACCATATGTCTCATCAAGGTATCTCTCCTCATTCTCACTTCTCTGTCTGCAAACATGACAGTTGTAGGAGACTGTTATATATCCAACAGATAATGGGTACAAGGTTCTAAGTCACCTTGATCTTGCACAAACTTGGAGCTTGTCAGGACACTGTCACTGCATTCCAGCTGAGCTCTTATTAGCTAACTGTACTTGACAGCACCTCAGAAACTGTATATTTTAAGTTTAAGCAGATTGACATAATAAAGGTTATAACTTTTTTTTACCTGGATAATTGCTGTCAACACTGATAAACATGTATTTCTTCTCCAGTCCATCAGAAGACGAGTGGGAATATGTCTCTTTATAGTTTAAATTTTAAAGTTCCTGGCATTTTGCAGAATCATTTATTATTAAAACCCTTGGTTAATGTATGTAATTATAGACCTCAATAAACATAGATGTATATATTTATATGTCTCTTTTCCCATTTGACAATTATCTCTCATCTTTCACAACATTAATGAAGACATATTTAACCTGAAGAGCAGAGGGAATTCCAAGGACTGGGACTGGAATATTTTTTAATATCCTATGATTTTATTCATCTATTTATCTATCTATCTATCTATCTATCTATCTATGTAGTGGTTTGAACTTCAGACAGTACAACTCTCATCAGAAACAATCACACTACTGCAGGAATTTGTTCCTTTAATGAATGAAGCAGAATAGAAGAGACAACTAAGCTTATCAAAGTCATCAACAATCTTATTTTGTCAATTGTCCTACTGTTTTCTGTGTGCATCATTCTGCATCGTGTAAGTACTAGTACCTGAAAATGGTCATAATCAGTGCAATTAAACTCAGCAGAAAGCTACTGCACAGGATTATTAAAATCTTTTTGGGATTCAGCTACAGCTGTTCAGCAACTAAAGCACAGAGGTACTCCCTAAAGTGATATGTGGAAAAATACAAGAATTCAACTAGCTTAACATCTTGATAGAAGATTCTTAGCAGTGTGTGGCTGTCACAGCTGATCTTCTAATTTTAT
Organism: Pachyramphus minor; assembly: GCA_013397135.1. Classification (NCBI taxonomy): domain Eukaryota; kingdom Metazoa; phylum Chordata; class Aves; order Passeriformes; family Tyrannidae; genus Pachyramphus; species Pachyramphus minor. The sequence goes on along the minus strand of VYXB01003267.1, from coordinate 64,289 downwards.
GTGCTCATTATCACAGAGTAGTAGAGATCTGCTTTGCCGTGAACTCTTTCCATAGATAGATAATTAGCTATCTTTGCATTTTCTGATGTGATTTTCTAGAGACTCCAGTCTACATTTTCAAAGGCGGCTGGTGGTTTGGGGTACTTGAAGTGAAACAGTTTAGAGTGAAATACTAAGTATCTGCTCTCTGAAAACCAGACCTTTGGAGCTTCCTCAAACTCTGCATTTTAAAAATGAAGGAACACATTACTCAAAGGTTACCTGTGAAAATGCAAGAACATTACTTGCCACTACCAGGGAAGATATTTTACTTTCATGATAGGAATAGATGACTTTAATAGAAGTTGTCAAAGGGTTGGACTGACAAAAGGTTGGTCATGTAACTCGAGAAGAAGAGAATCCATCATTCTACTCCAGGAAGACCATTCTGCTGTCATGGTAGAAAAAAACATAAACCAATAAGAACATAAGAACGAAAACCAATTTACATGATATTGGGGCGGGAGTTTGATGCATGCTTCCTGAGAAAGTTGAAGCTGAGAAAAATAGTTGTCTTTAAGAACCACACTTCCAAAGAAGAGATGAAATGGAGATTGATGCAGGATATTTCACTTGCTTCTTTGTCCTCTGCAGTAAGTTCCTGGGACTTTTAGTCATATATTCTAGCATGTGAATTGCATAGGCCTAAACTATGACGTGAAAAATCAAATATATACCATGACATTATGACCAGCCACAAATCCACTTAGACAGCTTTAAATTAAAGATGTTATGTCTGCAGAACTAGTAAGAAAGGTTTTAATAGCTCAGTCACTCAAAACAAACAGGTTCCCTTATGATAAATGGCCTTTAAAGATACCAGAACAGAATCTCAGGAACCTGTAGAATACTAAACAATAGGGAAAAGGGGAAATCTCTCCTTGAAATTACATTATCGAGAAAAAAAGTGAGACAGATACACAGGTAGGGGAGAAAGAGAATGACAGACATATTCTAGTGGTGACTGATTTAGGAAGGATGGGATCTCATAAGAAGAAAGTCAGATAGATTGAGGGTTTAGTATTTTAATAGTGTGTAGGAAACTTCCATAGCTTTGGATATTTTTAATAGCATTTGTGGGAGGGGGTTAACATTATTGTACACACACTTATTTGTACAGAGTAGTTTATAACAAGAAATAAGGACCTGATTGTGCAACTTCTAGGAAATTATTTTAATATTTATGTTTTATACAATCTGTTAGTTTTATCTACTGTGCTTACATAGCAAGCACTGAGTAGTAAAGTAAAAACTATTGTCTTTGTTCAGAAATGCTTTCTACCAGAAATGCTTTCTACCAGAAGAATTAAAAATGAGGAAAGAATGCTGAGAGTAGAATTTGACTCTTAAAGAAAGCAAATTCATGCTTCTTCCATAGATAGAAATATTTCACAATATTTTCACTTCTCACATGAGAAGTATTTCTCATCTTCTACCATGAAAAAGTTTGTTCATAGCATATTTGACATTGAAGAAGGCCAAATTAAGTGCCATCAGGGTCTTCCTGAGGGGATTCTTTCATAAAATTGGCTACATTCATAAAAAGTTTAAAATCCAGAGAACTGATGCAAATCATCTAGCAAAATGATTTAACCAATTCATTGCTCTAGCATATACCAAAGACTATGAAGCTTTCTTAGTTAAATAATTAAAATATCTCTGAAAGTAATCAACTACACATTTCAACTACTTGAATACACAGTTCTCTGTCAATTTATGTAACTCAGTATTGTAATGGAACCTGAAATTAGCTATTCTCCCTCTGCTTACTTTGTAAGCCTCACTTTGTACATTTGTGTGATAACGGTTCAGCTGAGACACTTGACCATTTTGAGAGAGAGATTTTCCTGGTATTTTTGTGATATCAAAATAGCTTTGGGTATGCAAAGTCTTAAGACATTTGATGGAACCATCCTAGTGGATGTTCCAATTCCTATTTGCCTTGCCGATTACAAGAACTGAGGGGGGAAAGAGGATAATCAAACAAAAGAGAAATACATATGAATCTTTGGAAATTACCTGTTAATTCATATGTCTTTACAGTTGGTATTATCATTAGTAACCTTTGAAATTTATCTCAGTTCAATCATCACCATATATATGCAATTTCATGAGACCAAAATAAAAATTTCATATGAAATATGAAGATTGTTCCAAAATTTGTCACTTTGTATAATACAAATTCTCTCTTTACCAATAATGTCTTGTTCTGTCCTGGCAAAACTTTGACATTTGTTCCTTTATATCCCTCTCATGAGCAGCTTGCTCTAAGTGATTAATTCAATTACATCATCTAAACACACACTAGGGAGTTTTATGTCAGCTTTATGAAGTGTAATGGACTATGTCATATGTGACAATGCCTACCAGGAAGAAATTCTCAGAAGTGTTGAATGCACTTATATTTTCAGTAACAGTCATATAGAGCAACCATTTTTTTTTTTTTTTTAACGTTTTAACCATAGTGTTTTCTGAGTATATCACGAAACATAACTGTGCAGGTCAGTTGTTTGGAACTAGGTGATCTTTAACCCAAATCATTCTATGATTTTATATGCTTCTTTTAGAGAACTAAATGCTGTATTCCCCACTCAATACATCATTAATTTTAACATTTACTTTTTGTTTTAAATCCAGCCTTCTTTACATTTAGTTTAAATCAATTTTGTCCTGCTCTTTAAAGCATTTCTTTGACATTATACACTTTCCTACATCTGGCTCTTTTATTTAAAATAAGATGGCCACACTCTGATAGGAAAAGTCTAAATTGTATACATAGTAGCCTGACAAATGGACAATGGCATCAGATGTAAAATTTCAATGTGCACAGGAGCTCTCTAAAGGAAGTAGGTCTGTTAAAAAATGCATTAGGGAGTTGGGTCAATACTATGACAGTTAAAGTTAGAAGGCTGGTACAGAGTGGGATAGTGAGAAATTTGCTTAATAAAGTAGTAGGAGAGACAAAGGAGTAACTGGTAAAGTTCACTTGTTGGTTGTTCTACAGAGAAGTAGGTCTAGAGAGCATATAAAGAAATGATTGACCAAGAGAAAGGTTTCCATGAGAGATATCAGTGTGATTACTGGATGTTTGTAAGGAAGGCTTTCAAAGAAATAACCAAAATTAAAATCAAACCTAAATAATTTATAGAAATTTTTTTTTTGAACTCTAATTTTGTGGTAAAATGCCTTGCTGGACTCCATCTTGCTTTCTTCAGCTGAAGAAAGTATTGTCTGATGAGGAACCTTTTCACTGCTGCCTTTTTCTCAGTCTAAGGTGCTCATTTTAGATTCTCATGCACTGTGCTCTATATGCCAGTTCTGGTCAGCTAATACTTCATCCTGTAGTTAAGTGATTCACACCGCAAAAGCTTTACAATCCTCAGAGTGTTGCATAAAGTATTATTAACAATATTTAGTAAGAAAGTAAATTCAGGATTTGAAAATTTTCCTTTAAAGCTGGTTTGAATGCATGTCCAGAAGCACGCTGAATTTACGGAAGTTTAAACAGTTTAAGGAAGTTGCTTTGAAAGTCAAGATATTTCATTTTTTTAGTCTAAAACATCTGATTGTCCTGGTTTGAGATGGGATAGCATTCATTTTCTTCTTAATAGCTGTCACAGAGCTGTGTTTTGGATTTAGTATAAGAATAATGTTGATAACACCTTGATGTTCTATTTGTCACAAAATAGTGCTTACCTTAAGTCAAGGAGTTTTCAGTGTCTCATGGCCTGCCAAAAGGCTGTGAGGGAGCACAGCCATTATAGCTGATCCAAACTACTCAATTCCAGTTCTCATCCCTGAGGATGAAAATTTCATACTTTATGCAGAGCTTAAATTCATGATATTGCATCTTGTTGGCCATTTTAGTACAACAGGCTTGGAAAACCTTGTGGCTGGAATCATGATCATATCTGGGAAAAAAGAAAATATTTCAACACTGCATCCTATTTTCTAGTGGTCTAGCACACTATTGTTTCCTAAGAAAAATGTTTTTAATTTATTTATAGAGGACTACAAAATGGAAAGTGATTTTTAAAGTGAAAGAAATCAAATGGGAGATGTGCTTTATTTCTTATATTCTTGCTCTGCCCAAAAGACAAAAATGTGGGGACAGACGCCTAAATATGGTTTCTGTTGTTATTTCTCCGCAGAAAAGTCCCAGGTTGCTTCACATTTAAATTTTTATCTTTATATTTGATCACAAGACATCATAATAACAATATGTTATGATAAGATCATAAGGTCATCTAGTCATTGTTTTGTTCTGAATGAGAATATATAAAAACTTGCTGTTAGTGGCCTGCAGCTGGAAAGTAAATGCTGAAATACTGTTAAGTGGCATTAAAAAAACTGCATTAATATCTTTCTCATTATATCTCAGACATAAAGAATATATAAATGCTACAATGGAAAAAGGTGGTGCATGGTTTGTGCACATCCATCCTTGAGTTCAGTACAATTTTGCTCTGCATTGACACATCACAGTTTTCTTCAATAGTTTCTTCCTTCATAAAGAACTGGATATTGAACAAGCAAAGCCAGAGAACTCTAGCCTCCTCCATCTGTACTGTGAAAATACCCACGTTTCTGGGGAGCACTGAAAGAAAGCCTGAAAAGACTCAGAAATACTCAGTCTCACTGTCGTGCATTTTCTGCCCTGTGGTGTTAGCAGAAGTTTGAATTTGAGTTGTGGGAATTGCTTTCAAGTTCTCTGTTTTTTATTTCTCCATGCAGGGTTCACAAGGACAGTAAAACTGGACAGGCAAAACATAAAGCCCTTAATCACCACAATCAAGCTAATCAAATCACAAAGGCCTGAAGAATGGGCTGTAGGTTGAATAAAGACAGGAATAATTCGAGTAACACTCTTCCCTATTTAAGAGAAATTCATGTGCCACCAAGAAAGGAAAACAATAAAGACAATAATTTCCCAAATGCATGCCAAGGACCTGATGGGATCTTGTGATTCCCATATGACTTGAAAAATAGATCCTGAATTTTATATGGTCTGGGGGTAAAAATAAGGCAAAAAAATGGAAGCAGAAAGAGTAGCCTTTATTAAAATTAAGTGTAATATGCTACTTTTGCCCACAAACCTTTCCCTGTTAATTCCACGGATAGTGTGTACATTCTCTGGAATTTAGATAGTTTCTTCATGCTGAAACTTTAGTTCATGCTAATTGATAAAGGCTGTAAATGGTCAGATTCTTGAACTGCAGAATTACGCAAACGTCAATGGATGCTTAACAGAGTCTACATCAAGTTCAAGAAGTATGATGCCCAGGGGACCGCACTAGTTTAGGGCAAGCAGAGAGATTGTGTTCTGTTGAGTCCATCTTATCTTCTGTGACCTGTAGCAAACTCAGGGTAAGAAAGCAGCATCAAGTTGAAGCAATTATGCCTAATCCAAGTTGATAGCTGCTGTTGCAGTCCAGGGAGAATAGTCGCACAGGTCTGGAAAGTAGGAAGCAGAAAGTTAGAAGGCAGGAGTTAGAAGGTNGACTCAATCCCCTCATCTAAATTAAAGCTATTGATCCCTGGGGGACACCACCAGTGACCAGCCACCAACTGAATGCAGCACCATTCACCAGCACTCTCTGGGCCCGGTCCTCCAGCCAGTTCCTAATCCAGCACAAAGTGCCCCCTTCCAAGCCATGGGCTGCCAGCTTTTTCAGGAGTATGCTGTGGGAGACGGTAGCATTAGATGCTTTTAACCATTTCATAAACTTTACCTAAAATACAGAGGCCTTCCATGCACCCATCAGGATGTTGACATAGTCAACTTAGGTTACCCAAAGTTTACAAAGTGAAAAAAGATCAAAACAAGAGTACTGACATTACAATAATTAAATATAGAAACAATTTGCTTCTGCTTTTTTTTTAGAAACACTAACATCCTCTTAGATCCATATCATCATACCAAAGCTGCAATCATTGTGGTCTGTGTCTCTAGTGGTATCTATTTGAATACATTCAGAATCAGTGAAAAATTAACTGCAATGGACCAGAGGAGACAAAAGAAAAGTTGTAGGATACAGTAAAGTTAAGAAGAGCAGTTGCCTTCCATTGTCTCTGATTCTTTTCGTAAAAAGATCCCTCTCTCTTTCATCTTGCCAGAGAAATAAGAGCTGAAATGTTCAGGTTCTGGTTAACCTCATCTTAATCTCATTAGATTTTCTTGAATAATAGAGAGCAAATTGAATTTGTGCTGAAGTAGAATATATCCTTATGAAAACCTCTAGGCACCCTGTAAATTGTTTAAACAAATTATGTAATTAAATGTGTTCAATACATTTTCAATCTCAGATGGCTAGAATAGGTTTAAAAACTCAACTCTGTAAAATAACCGCACAATTTTTATATTGTCTCATTAAGCTCTATTACTACTTTAATTATCAATAAAATTTTACAATGTAGCATGTACTAGATGTTGATACAGCATCAGCCCCTTTATTTCTTCTTACCTGACAGCTTCCTAATGTAGAGTAGCCCAGATGTTGCAGTGAGAAACGCCCTTTTTGTGTAACTTGACATTCAACACCAGGTTAATCATGGAATTATACTAGTAAAAAAAGAATGCCATAGGTTGCAGCAACTGTGGAGGGGTGCCTCTGCATGCTTTGATTATAAATATCTCTGTTTGGTTTTTTTTCTACAAACTTTATCAAATTAGGAAGCAAAGCATAACAATTTATATCAGAGATTGAGCAACTCTGTGTCAGCAACCAAAGCCATGAAAGTCACAAAGCCACTGAGTAAGTGAAGTCATGGTGATGAGACAATTAAGTAATGTTTCAACACACAGTAAACACAATTGTTTGTCACAGGATGTTACTAAAGCTCCTTTTCCAGTCGCTGCTTCAGAAAGACTTGGAAAAAAAAATAAAAAATAAAATAACCAGAATTCAAAGAGCATATTGCTTTACATTTCCCCAAGATTTAACTGAAGAGCTTCTGAAGGGAAAGTTTTCCATTTGTTGTTTTAATAATTCTTGTTAGGGTTTTGTTTTGATTTTAACCAACAGATGTAGGATCAGAAATGTGTGTACATCTGCAGATGCCAGTTTTGTGAGTTATGCATATTTCATAAAAAACTAGCACTGAAAAGAAGAAAAATTGCTTTTTTGGAGTCTCTGTAAGACCATATCTTTGTTTAATTTTAGTATACTTCTCCCAAGCAAGAAAAGATTCTCAAGGAAAGCAAACAAGGATTTGAGAACATAAGTGAGGTGTATAGATACATAAAGGTATTCTAAACAGATAATAAATTCACTGGTTCATTCCCAATAAATTGAACAAGCAGTAGTCATTTGAATGAACGAAATTGTTATGCCACCTTATATTCACTCGCATTTTAAATATAGCATTTTCTCATGGATCTAGATTCTGGTACTCTCATTCTCATGGCCTCAATTCAACAAATCCTGAAATACATGAGTAACGTATTGTCATCTGGAGGTTAATAAAATAGTGAAGTAACCTGTGGATATCAGTCAAGATATTTCTAAAATATCAGAGTCATCATCCCTGGAAATATTGAAAAGACGTGTAGATATGACAATTAGGTTTAGTGGTAAACTAGGTAGTGCTGGGTTAATACTTGGACTTGATGGTGTTAGAGGTCTTTTCTGACCTAAATAATTCTATGATAAAAAAGTTCCTGAGAAAAAGTGCCGTTGTTGCTAGGATCTTGAAACAGTCATGTTATCACACACTGGCACCCCCTGTATTTCTTTCTAATGAGTCTTCAAAGCAAATATTTATATAAATACCCCATGGTTTAACAAAGAATGTTCACAGAAAATTCAATTACTATATAAAATCTATGTAAAAAAATAAGAAATTTATTAGAAACTATATGAAGAGCTGTTCAAAAGCTGAAATCCTAACTTCATTCTTTCACTTTTCTATCATACAGCACTTGCTATATTACATTAGGTAAATACATTGACATTGGATAGATGTGCTATGGGAATTTAAAAAAAATAATCATTGGAGAAAAAAGTACCCCACTTGAAATCACAGAAGTAAAAGCAGGAGAAGTAAATTATTTTTAATTATGGATGGTTCAGTGTAGTTCATTATGGTTTCCATGTCTGGAAAGTTTTCTCTGACAGACAACTAAGTCTCCTTTCTGAATTCTCAGAATTGCTCTGAATTGTTTTACTATACTTGTTTAAAAGGTGAACAACATATTTGATGTGAAATTACTGTCCTGGTTCTATCTGGAGAACAGTGTGAGGACACAAGATGTACAAATTCTGGAAAAAGGCATTGTTGCTAATTACTCAAAACTGTTTTCAAAGTCTTTCTCCTTGGGATCTATCGGATCCCTTGGTCTTCTGCAGCTATAGAAGAGAAGCACCTCTTGCCATTTTTGTGTGTGATTCCCACTCCAAGTCCAATCCCAATGTCACACCTCTCTCCACTGTGTTCTGCTGCTCTGCCTGTTCCAGAGAGACCCCACTCCAGCCCCTGCTGCCCTTGTCCATACTCTGTCTGCCTACTGTGAAGTCTCAGACATTGACCCAGATCAGTAAACCCCAGATTGTCCCATGCCAGAGACAGAACTTGGGCTACCAAGTAAGCAACATGGAAAGTCAGGAAGTTTGAGTTTAAATGCCAAATACAAGCTCCAAGATGACTTAACAGCACAGATAATATCATGTCTATGCACACTAAACTACCCAAAACAGAAAATAAAGACAAAGTATGCTAACATGAGGAGGAGAGAAAATTGTTTCACTCTCCCCTTGTGGAGTCAAGACAGAACAGGAGAGTTGCTACATTTCCAGATACACTAAACACCACACAAGACAAACACATGAAATAGTTTTTCAGGGATGAGTTTTACAGTTTCTGATTTTTCTGCTTCAGTTCTCAGCCCAGGAAATTTAAGGCTAGACAAAACTAGGAACAATATATTTTCATCAACTTGATGTTTATTTGCACGAAATCTTGTATGTTATCCTAAACAATACAGAATACTTTTACAGGCACACAACTAAACCAACAGTAAGCTGCAGAGATGTCTGAAGATTTTTTTGTTACATACATCTGAAAGGTTCTGATATGTTTAGGAACATCTCCTATTTTCTTTTTCATTGGTTAACACTACATTGATGTCATATTTTAAACAGGTCACATTATTTTTTAAATTCCAGCTCAGCAATTGAGGTTTCTAGTAACCTGCATGTTTAAATGTTATATTTTTCTTGTTCCATATGGCAATATTTTTATTTACATCTTTTTGTTTAGTTTTCTCTAAAAAAATCCCATTGAAATGAAAAAAAAAAAAAAACTAGAAAATTCACTGTCCAAAATTATGTTTAGAGTAATTGTATTGAAATACAAACTGAACAAAAGAAATTAATACCTATGTTATGCACCTAAGATCTGAAAATCCTTGTGATGTACTTAAGGAACTTCAAGAATATATAGAATACGATTAAAAGGGAAAAAAAGAAAATTTAATATTTCAATATTTTAGTTTTTAGTGTTTTCTTGCAAGTGTTGGTTTAAAAGTAAAAGATTGGTGAAATAGAATATAAGTAGCTTGTGTATCCTGCAGGATAACAGAACCAAGATATGAATCTACTTGGTATCATACCACATGCACTTTTCTAATCCCCAAGCTTGTTAATTGATTTAGAAAATTATGAGATTCCAACAAAGCTAATCAATCTGTTCAAATTTGCTTAATTGAAAAATAACATGAGTTTAAGGCTGAAATTGACATTTTACTCACTGTTTCTCCATTTGGGATGAAGAAACTAATGTACAGAAAAGGAAAAAAGTGAATCTCATGATAGTTACCCTGGTATGGAGAGTCTGTCAGCTTTAAACTGACTCCTGACTTCAGGGTTCCTTAATCATTGCTGTCCCATATTAGCACAGGCCCTGCATTTGACTTTATGCTCTAGACCCAGACATAAGTGTATGTAGTGATAGGACAGGAGTTAATGGCTTTAAATTGAAAGAAAATAGGTTTAGACTAGTTTTAGGAAGAAATTCATTACTGTGATGGTGTTGAGGCACTGGCACAGGATGTCCAGAGAAGTTGTAGAATACACCATGTTCCTGGAAGTGTTCAAGGCCAGTTTGGATGGAGCTTTGAGCAAATTGGTCTAGTGGAAGTTGTCTGTGTAAATGATAGTGGGGTTGAAACTAGATGATCTATAAGGTCTTATCTACACCCAAACCATTCTATGATTCTATGATGTGGCGTAGATATGGTATATTCTCTCTTTACTGGAGGAAACCATATAGCTGTTTGGCAGACTCAGTGTAACTGTTGCAAAGATTTTTTGTGGAAACTGGCCATCAACAGCACCATCAGAAATTGATGCCCTTCTCAACTGGATAAGTTCTGAAAGGTCTCTCAAATGACACACTGAAATGCAGAGGAACTCACTAGAATTTCCTTCAGAAAAGAGAGATCTTCAAATAGTTGAAAACACTGAAATAAAGGTTCTGACAAATGGTTCTCATATTACCTAGAGCTCTTTTTAATAAAAGCTAAAAATTCAGATCTTGTATTCAGATGTAGGTGCAGAATCTAAGACAATGGTAATGAAAAGACAGGTGCAAATTTTTGACATATTTTCGTAAAGACAGGAAATCTTGTGAATTTCCTTAATATCTGTAATTCAGTGTGCTACTTGCATTTGACAAGGAGCTGATGCCTACATCTTTGCATAAATAAACACCACTATTTCTGTGATTTCACCTTCCATTGTTAGAGGTTTAATCAATTAAAATAATTTTTGGAGGGTGCTTTTTCCTGTATTCTTTTATTATCACAATTTTTAATTTTTTTTTTTATTTCAAGATATGTCTCAGATTTACAAACATAAGATTTGACAATATCTACTAATCTCATCTACAAATCAAATAGTCTCCCAAATATACCTTCTTCAATCTGATACCTTTATCAGGAGTAACATATATTTCTGCAACTTCAAGCTTCAAATATTGAATACCATTTGCAGAGTTCCCAATCAGTTTTGATGCCATTAATTTTTTTTTGTGAAAGTTTCTTCATTTAGTGAAAACATTTCTAAATTCTTCAGATGGGAGAAAGCACGATTTATGCTATTCCATTTTAAAGTATTATGTAGTATTTTATCTCTCAGGGGAAAAATACCCCACACAAAAAGCCAAACAACCAACTCAAAATCTGTTTAATATTTATTGTTATATTTTTAAATGCTAACAAACTGCTACTCAGTCTCCCACGTTTCCATTTTTTTATAATAAAAATATTATGGTCTTGCCATATTCCTTCAGCAGTATTTTTATATTTAAAAGAACACTTTTCTCAAAAGTTCCTTTGAAAAAAAATTGAAATAATAAAACACTTACACATGCCAAGTCTCTACTTCCCTGAACAGCCCTTTCAAGTACTGAAAGGAATTCCACAGTTAATTATTTCTTGTATTCCCCTGTTAATCTCTCTTTTTCCAACATCAAACCTATTAATTTAGTCATTAAAAATACCACGGATATGATTCAATTCACCTAACTTTAGATATCTATATTGAAGAACTTCATGTGAAGTACTTGGTTCAATTACATTAGGCAAAGACAAAGCAACATATTAAAATTACAGAAATGTTTGGATTGGAAGGGACCTTTAAAGATCACCTAGTTCAGCCCCCACTGTAATGCATAGAAACATCTTCCCATAGATCAGGTTGTTAAAGTCCTATCCAACATGGCCTTGAACACTTCCAAAGATGGGGAAGTTGTGGTGCACAGCTTCTCTGGGCAACCTGTTCCATTGTCTCACCACCCTCATCATTAAAAAATTCTGTATATCCAATCTAAACCTATCCTCTTTCAGTTTAAAACCATTGCTACTTTTCCTGTCACTGAAGGCTCTGGTAAAAAGGCTGTCTTCATCTTTCTTATGAGCCCACTTCAAGTATTAAAATGCCACAATAGGGTCTCCCTGGAACCTTCTCTTCTCCAGGCTGAACAACACGGAAAAAAATTCCTTGACCTTTCGTCATAGAAGTGGTATTCTTAACCTCTGATCATTTTCATGGCCCTCCCCTGGACCCATTCTCACAGTTCCATGTCTTTCTTATGCCAGCTGGCCCCAGAGCTGGATGCAGCCCTCCAGGTGGACTCTCAAGAGAGTGAAGTACAGGGAAAGAATCACCTCTTTTGACATGTTGGCCACACTTCTTTGTACGCAGCCCAAGACAGGATTGTCTTTCTGGGCAGAAAATGCACACTCCTAGTTCAAGCCCAATTTTTCACTCACCCATATCCCCAAGTCCTTCTCTTCAGGACTGTTCTCTGTCCATTCATCCCACTGTCTGTTGATACTGGGGATTGTCTCAAGCCAAGTGCAGGACTCATATTGTAGAACTTCACAAGGTTCTTTTGGGACCACTTGTCAAGCCTGTCCAAGACCCTCTGGATGGCACCCCTTCCCTCAAGTGTATCAACTTGCACCACTCAGTGTTATCCACAAACTTGTTGCAGGTACGCTCAGCCTGTCTATGTCATTAACAAAGATATTGAACAGTATTGATCCCAGCATGGACCGCTGAAGGTTACTGGTTTCCACTTGATCATTGAGGTATTGACTGTAACTCTTTAGATGTGGTCATCCAGTCAATTCCTTATCCATCAAAACCGTATCTCTTCAATTCACAAGTAATAATGTTGTATGGGACCATGTCAAAGGTCTTACAGAAGTCAAAGCATATGGCATCAGTTGCTCTGCCCTTATCCACCAACATAGTCACTCTATGGCAGGAGGCCACCAGATTAATCAGGCAAGACTTGCCCTTGATGAAGATATTTTCACTGTCTCTAAACTCTATCTCTCATTTGCCTTGAAATTTCAAGCCGTAGGGTCCACGATCTCACAGAGCACAGCGGAGAGGCAGATCATTTCATAGTTTACAGGAACCTCATTTTCACCCTTCTTAAAATGTATGTGATTTTTCCCTTTTTCCAGTCACTAGGGCCTTCACCTGAATGCCATGGCTTTTAAGATGATGTAGTATAGCATATTAATTACATCTGCCAATGTAGGGTGCAATGCATCTGATTTGGTTTTAACGTCTGCCATAAGGCACAAGTAATCTCTCCTATATGAAACAATTTCTTGCACAGAATAAATAGGGACATTAGGGTGACAGTTCAGACATAGATATTATAACATAAACACTGTTTTTTTCCCTGATCCCTACCACCATCTTTCATGACCAAAAAGTACCAAGTTTTATTTTTTAATTATTTCTTTCCTCTCATTAGCATTCAAATTTTGAGAAATGTTCAAACAGCCCAGTTATCATTCCACGGTAGAAACAAGAACATTTTTACTTCTATCCCCTTCACTGGACAGAACTAACTAACCTAAAAAATTCCAAATGTTTTGCATAAAGATTCATTCAGTGGGTACACATAGAAGAAGTAAAATGATACAGGAGGAGTAGATGCTGACATTTTCATTTTGACTTCTACCATTTCTATGCCCTGCATGAAACAACAAAAAAAAAAAAATCATACAAAGGAAAAACATCTTTTATCAAATTTTTATTCATCCATCTATTATTTATATTACACTTATTATAAAATATTATATAGATGTTTGTCTGGAGTTTTACCAGGTTTATTGTAAGACAATTAATTTAGGATCAGGGAGCTGGAAGATAATTTCAGGAATATATATGTATCTTTACATGCAACTATATGTGTATATTTACAGATGGACCTTTGCACAAAACCTTGATCAAGTATACCAGTTAGGTAAGGACAAATTTATAAGACCCATGATCAAGGGATTCATCTCTTTGTAATCAAAAGTCCAGTTTTGTGTGGCAGAGATGGGCAGCTTTCTGTCAGAGAAAATTGCTGCTAAGGTGTGACAAGGAAAATTAACAAAAAAAACCAAAAAACACAACACAAAAAAACCAACCAACCAAACAAAAAAACCCAGACACACACACACACAAAAAAAAACAAACAAAAAACAAACCCAAAACCAATAAAACAACCGACAAGGTTTCTTGAGGAATAAAACCCTAAGACATAAACACAGAGAATCAGTAAACGGGCATTTAGTAAGATTGAGGATCAGCCCTTTGCAAGGAGCAGAGGCAGCACTTCTACAGCTGACTGATGACTGCCTGGCCAGCAGAGACTCATCTGGTGTCTCCTCAGGGCTGGTGAGCAAATTAATACTAATCATAGGAGAGTGACTTTGCTATCAGCTGTGTGTATGAGACAATAAATAATTGCTTTCAACATTTAAGCTGTATATCCTGCTTGCAGGATCTCTGTGAATGGTAAAAGATACCTGAACATAAGTCACCCAATTAAGGAGGTTGCAGTTCCCCATTTTACACTGGGGAACAGCTTCTGCATGTAGAATATACTTCTCCTGAGCTTTTGATTTACTTGCACACTTTGATACAGTCTGTGAATTAACTCAGTGTATGGTAGATTATTACTCTGACCATGACCACAACAAGAGTCTATTTGTTCCAAGAAGAAATAGAATAGATCTTTCTGGAACTCTGAAAACCAGATAAAAACTAACCCACGGAAATTCACAACATGTTTCTATACTTGTACCAGAACTATTTTTATTTCCTGATAGATTCTACAAAGTCAACATTCATTTCTGAGGTAATTGCTGTGCTTTCTGGAAGTTCAATTATGTCTTACAATCCCAACAGTATTTTACTGAAGAGTGTGCAATGTTATCATAATTAGTTCTTTACATGGTGAAAATGTTTATTTTTTTATGTCTTCTTCCAATTTTACTCATTTTCTCTTTAATATTTTCAACATTTCAGCAATTTCTACTGTGTCACTAATTAGTTCAGATCTATACTTCTCATCTCGTGAAGATTCTAACTGTGAAACAGATCTCTCGGGTTACAGATATTTCAATATCCTTTCTTTCAGCAAACATGAATGAGTTTGTACTACTAAAGCAATGTCTTTGCCAGCAGTTCTTAAGTATTTCAGGAATGTGTATGTATGTGTTTATACATATATTCCATTGTATGTACCTAATTAAAGGCACTTTTTTTGAGCTTTAGGAAAAGTACTGCAGCTTTGACATCTAAAACATTTTGCCAGTAGCCCTAATCAATGTAGTGTGTTTTATCATCTACTAAATAGCCACAGGCACTGATCAATACAATAGCAGAACCACTTGTCATTAATCTCAATCTGTTCTCTGTCAGTACCCTGTTACCTTCTACTGAGAATTTTTAATCTATATTTAAGATATACTTTTCTTCTTTGTCATTGTACTTTTCCCACTCATCCCCTAATACAGGAGCTAAGCTTTTTTTTCTGGTGACTTCTACTTGGACTCCAAAATAAAATCCAAGATTGTCAAGGTTTTGGCTCCTTTCTTTTAAAAAATCCATTTTCAACACCACAGTAATTGTACTTTCTTGGCACAATAGTAGTAAAAGGCTATTGCGCATTGAGAGACAGAGGGTCTGTCATTGATTTAAATTACATTTTTTAGTAGTCATTGTCATTCTATGTATTAGAGAGTTGTGAAAATTCTTAACATTAAAATCCAGAAAATCATAAATGGAAATCATAAACTTTAAAGTCACATCNGTCATTGTCATTCTATGTATTAGAATTCTATGTATTCTATGTATAAACTTTAAAGTCACATATTAAAAAATACTGGTTCAGGCATTTGTTTTCTGCCAATAAGGAATTGCATTGAACACAAAAGCACCAATAACACCTAAATAGCTATCAGATTTTTTAGGCCTTGTGAATGGTACTTTTTTAACATAAGCTATGTTAGACATCAAAACTAAGAAGTCCAGGGTGTGTTTAGAGTCAAGAGGGAGGCACCTGCCTGCAGAGCAGAGGGCCTCCCTTACTAAGCTGAATATACAAAAGACTACCAGGTCTACTCTGGCCTCCAATCAGGAGGCCTGGAGACAAACCATCTATAACACTGCTGCCTCCTTTGAGAACTCATACAGGACCACTCTCGAGGAGAAAAGACAACGCAGAAAGAACTGTGTATTGTCAGTACCACCTGGGGAGTCTTTCTGCTGTGTTTTTTGCAACCGGACTTGTCTGTCGCACATTGGCCTTTTCAGCCATCAGTGAGCCTGCAGCAAGCGTGGGTAGAGCCCTTCGAAATCTTCGTTCACGAAGCCAAGCCATGATGATGATACAAAAGACTACCATATAATGCTAGTTTTACAGAACATCAGATCTGCTCAGCAGATGGTAGTCTTTCTTTTTCCTTCTTTGGTACCAGCAACAAGTGCTTGGATTCATCTTGCATAATTTTAGCCATTAAGAATAATTAATTAATGCGATCACAGTACAGATTTCTGTGTGGAATTGATCATCCTTTGACAATGCCTCTCTCTTTTCCTTTCCAGTCAGTACAGAATCAGATAACCAGAATAATTTATAAGCTTAACATTTGGACGGCTACAATTAAGGTGACATCAAAGCTTGGGCAACTGTAAGTGCCCTTCCTATAGAGCAAACTTTGCATGGATTAAAGCAAATAGGTAAAGGAATCTCTCATGTGTTAGTAATACACAGAAACTATGTTCCTGACTGTCCAAAAAATTAATGTGAAATCTTGTTACCAGGGGTTTGAAATAGAATCATAAACCAGTTTGGATTGTAGGATGCCTGTAAAGGTAATTTGGTATAAAATTCCCTGTAATGAGCAGGAGCATTTTTAACTAGATCAGATTGCTCAGAGTCCAACCTCACCTTAAATGTTTCCAAAGCTGGGGTATCTACAACCCCTCTGGGAAACCTGCTGCAGTTTTTCACTACCCTCTTTATAAAAAATTTCTTCCTTATGTCATATAACATCATAATGTATTTAATTTCTTGAACTGTCTCTACAAATGGAGTCCTAGCCTTTGTGACAAAGTGCATTCAGTATTAGTGTCAGACTGTTTTGCTCAGAGTGGCATTTCATAACCCAGACTTTCAGAAAGCAACTAAGTGACATCAGAATAATCACAGAATCATATAATGGTTTGATTTGGAAGGTATCATAAAGATCATGGACAGGGACACCTCCCACTGGACCAGTGTGCTCAAAGCCCCATCCAACCTGGCCTTGAACATTTGCCAGTTTAATAATTTGCTTGGCATAAGCACAGCCAAATATCAACCATATAAAATCTAGTTAAACCCACCTTATTTTTAAAGGTTAATTAAAACTATAATTGATTATAATAAACAAGTAGTTACAATTTTTTAATATAAAGAGCAATAATTTACTACAACAGGAGAGCTACTTAGATATTTCTGCTGATAGAACAAATCCTAATGTAGGAATAGATACCAGCAATTAATCTGTCATGATTTAGCTACCCTGAAAGTGATTAATTTTGAGTAATTGCATTCATCTAGTAGGCTTTTACTTAATTATCCTAGAAAGGAAAACAAAGAACAGTTTACACAGATGTGTGTATCTGTATTGGGCTCCACTTGAATTGACTGTGACAGAAAGCTGAAGTATCAACATTTCACATTAAGGGCTGAGAGAGATGGCTCTTACTGCCAGATCAGCATCAGCCACAAATGGGACAAGGACTCTCATTTCCCAATAAATTTGAACAATGTCTAGTGTATTGATGCCCTGCAATTCTTTTGTTGCTTTGTTTTCAATCATACTGTAATTAAAAAAAAAAAAAAAAGAAAAATCTGCTTCAAAACATATGGGATTCTGAGGCTTAGAATGTTTCTAGAAACAAAGAGCCCCTGAAGCTGATAGCATTTCTTCCATTTATCTCCAGTGATGGGGTGGGAGACGATTCTGTGAGCACAGAAACCATCTCTGAGAATTGTTCACAATAATATGTACAAGCAAAGCATCCTCTCAACTTCTTAAGGTTTATCTAATATGTAATATAGAACTTATGTATAACGCCACAAACAGACATCACTTCAAGAAGCAGAGCCAGAGGAAGGAAAGCAAAGACATTCTAGAGATGCTACAGATCACATAACTGCAAAACCTGTCTAGCGACCCAAAACAATCTGTAAAGGATATGCACTTGTCATCATCCACACCTCAGGACTTCCAGTGTACTTCCACACTAGGCTAGTCTATTCTGCAAGTGAAAAAACTTATTGTTTTTAAGGGACTGCTGAAAAAATATACATAGAATATATGTATATAGAGTATGTCTGTATCATGCACAGATTCCTCAGAGAGCTGCAAAACTCGAATTACTGGAGTCTCCTAAACACATTTCTCTGTCAGAGCTAATTAACTGCTACTGAAAAGAGGAGGTAATTAGCTTGGGAGCAACCCTTCACTGACACAGCCTTATCTTTTCAGGTAACAAAACTTCCAAACCCTGTTAGTATTATCATTATAATAGCACCACACAACAAGCTTAGGTGTCTTTTATGGGCTGGTATTGCCTACAACACACAGGGCTGTTCGGCTGCTGTACTAGACCTGCAGTGCTGCCATTTATTAAATAAATGTAGGGTGCAGAAAGACGAGAGCAATGCCATGTGTCAGTAGTGTGGTACTAAGAAGCTGAACAGAGGAGAAAGTCACTCCACGGCTCAGGTCTTGTATCATTTTCTGAAACAAGCAGTGCCACAAGCCTGTGGAGTTACAGGAAAGGCATGAGTGATAGAAGTGATAGAGGCAAAAGATAAATAAGGGAGGATGACTCAGAGGAAAAGACAGAGACATGAGGTCCATGTAACAAGTCTCAGTTTTGAAATGAAAATATCCTCTGCTTTAGCTATCAGCACTTCCGAGATGTTGTTTCTGCAAGTGAATGTGTATTGTAGGCAAGATGCTTGTAAATTAAATATTGTATCTGCTGTGTGGAACATTATTTATCTTATTGCTCTGTCCAGCCAATTGCACAAGCCCTTGCTTTTCACAGTATAAAAAAGTGAAGAAGGCACAGGGGAGATTTTATCAATGTCTATAAAAAAAAAAACAGATGCAAAGAAGTCAAGAAGACAGAGACAGCCTCTTGTCAATGACACGGTAAGTGGCAACAGGCACAAACTGAATTATGGGAAATTCCATTTCAAAATGAGAGATTTTTCAGTGTGATTGTAGTCAAACTCTGCAAGAGGTGGCTCAGTCAAATAGTAGCCTCTCCATCCTTAGAGAGAGTTAAACCCCAGAGGACAGTCCTGAACAACCTGTCCTAGCTAACAGAGGTTAGACTAGATCATTCTCAGAGGTGCCATTCAACCTCAGTTTCTCTGCAACTCCGCTGTGGGTCAAACAATCACACCCTCCATTGAGTACAGCAAACATTACTCATTTTCATTCCTACACCAGGTATGCCTTATCGATGACATAACTCGATTATGAGTCAGGGTATTCCCAAATAGTTTATTAGACTCCATTCAGGCATTGGAATGGGCTGCCCAGAGAGGTGGTGGATTCTCTGTCCCTGAAGGCATTTAAGAAGAGACTGGATGTGGCTCTTAGTGCCATAGTCTAGTAACTGTAGTTGTAGTGGATCAAGGGTTGGACTTGATGATCTCAGAGGTCCTTTCCAACCTGACTGATTCTATGATTCTATGATCTTAGATTAAATTCTATTCTTATTTCAAATTAGGATAAGGGGTTAAGAAAAAAAAAAAGATTTTAAGAAATACTTTTTAATAAAGCCAGTATTTGAGCGCCATCATTTAAGGATAATGTAGAGAAATATAGTAATTGCGTAACACAGTTGATTTGGAATAGTAAGAATGAAATGACAACAGGGAATGCCAACAATTTGATTCATATGTTTGATTTTGAGTTTCAACCGAAATACAAAATGTAGGAACCTAGAAGGGCATCATATGGGATGAAAGAACATATGTAATTACATTCTGAGCTCCACTGATCAACATATGCTGTTGTACTAAAGTGCATAGTTGGTATTCACTTCTATCTTGTTTTAAAGAGAACAATCTGGCCTCAGAGAAAACACCATAAGAACCGGTTTCTTACCATATCCCTGGGGAAACATTCAGCTCAGGAACAGATATAATTTTACATGATAAATATACATTTTACATGTTAAATAATAACATCAATTTTAAGGATTTCCAGAAAAGTGCTTTCACTGCTTTCAGTGGACCTTTTTAGCGGTTGAATCCATGAAAGTATTGTGAGTAGCAATGCTCCAAGCTGCAGGAGAAAACTTCTAAGTACTCTTTATGCTAACAGAATATGCAGTCATTTATAAGGTATCTATATAATGGACGTGCATGTAAATTATGAAAAACAAAGTATCTTAAGTCCTTGTTAGAGTTTGCTGTCATAAAACTTTTCATTTTACTTAGGATTTGCTGCACTTCCACTTATCCTAGGTTCCAGGCATAAAG
Source organism: Pachyramphus minor (assembly GCA_013397135.1). Taxonomy (NCBI): domain Eukaryota; kingdom Metazoa; phylum Chordata; class Aves; order Passeriformes; family Tyrannidae; genus Pachyramphus; species Pachyramphus minor. Next base: position 43,895 of record VYXB01003267.1, on the reverse strand, counting down.
TTACTTCTTTTCTAGACACTTCTCCTTTGTAAATGCATTAAACTGATACAGCAAAGGGGTGTTGGACTAGGTGGTCTTTAAAGGTTCCTTTCAACCCAAACTATTCTATGACTTTATGAAGAGCGCCAACATTGGCATTGGTCCGGGAAAACTCTCTGCTTTTCACATTGCTGCTCAGTTCAGGAAACCTTTTAATTATCCATAAAATGTGAAAATACTCTGAGATGTATTGATAGTGGAAACTTTATTCATTCCCACCAAGGACTAGTGAAGATGCGAGAAGCTGAGAGGATGTTAATAAAATTTAGATATCAGACAAAGGTAGCTGAAAAACACATGGAAAAAAGTCATTGTTTTGGGTCACCAGAAGTGAGCACGTTAATTATTCTGGATCTGACTTTGTTGTTACTTTATGGACTGGAAGTAAAAATTATAATGTTTACAATTAGTTGAAAGAAATCAGAAGTGAGCACAGGCCATACTGTATGTGCGTTTTTTTTTCTGTTGGTGGTCTAGAAATGAGACAGAGTGCACTCTTGCAAAATTTGTGCATGATACTAAATTGAAAGGAGTGGTTGACATGCCATTTGACAGAGCTACAGTTCAGAGGCTTAAGTTGAAAAACTTGAGACTTAATACAGCTCTGCAGAACTCAGGAATCACAGCTGACATCAAGATGAGTTTGAGTTAGCAGTGCTTGCTTATTGCAAAATATATGTCAGATATGCTGTCATAGTATGATCAAAGTCTGGGTAGAAATCTGCTTAGCATTGGTGAGGCTCAGCGTGGAATGTTGTTCCCATCTCCATAGTATCAGGAGGTATAATAAGGGCAACAGTCACAAATTCCAGCTTGGGAGCTTCTAAATGGATATTAGGAAAATTGTTTGGAGTTTGAGATTTGGTTAGGCAAAACTACTGCTAAACTGAACTAGAGTGAGCTTAAATTAGGAAGCAAGAATGTGTGACCTACGTAAGTCCCTTCCAACTCATATTTTGATGACTGTTAAATACTGATTCAGAATATAATATTTTGGTCTACTTGGTTTTACTTGGCTGAACAACAGAATAACAGAGAAGACAGAAGAGTCAGGTCATACATGTAATACATAGCACATTCCTGACGTAGTATGCTAGGTAAAAAAGGTAGTGGCTACATATGTCTGAATTTAAATTTATCTTTTTTCTCACTTTAATTCTCCAGTATAAAAGAGAAAAATCAGAAAGCGTAATGAAACTCATAAAAGAAAGCCAGAGACGTGATCAAATATACTGCAAGATGTTTCTTAACATTTTGCAAAAAGTGGACAGAATAAACCAACTTTTACGATTATCAGTAAAAAATCATTAATTATCATATGAGTAACATAAACTAAATTCTTCTGTATTAATTTCAATTTAAAAAAAAAATGTACAAATTTATTTCAAAGAAACCTGAACTATAAGGGATTAAATAGATTAATACTTCCTAGACATAAAAAAACCTTTAAAAAAGTTAAGTTTTCATGTCATTGAAGACAAAAAATAAAGTGAATTTGCAGGTAAATTTGCAGCTGATGTGGATATATTTCAGTATTTTAAATTACTTCTATTTAACACAACTATCAAAACTTAAAATAGACCTTAATTTCTTGACATTTAAGCCAAAGAAAATGCCATGTACATTCACATATAAAATGAAATATGGGAACTTCCTGAGCACCTCAGCCCACTCACTAGTTAGACAGGGTGAGGAGAAGAAAAGTCCTGTGTAAGCTCTGCTCAGTAATAACTAAAACATCTCTGTATTATCAAAAATTTCCAGCACAAATGCAAAACATAGCCCTATAAAAGCTACTGTGAAGAAAACTAACTCTATCCCAACCAAAACCAGCACAAACAGACAGCCTGTGTTCACCGTTATCATGTCAAAAAAGAGGCATAATAAGCTTATTATTTGCAAAAGTAAGTACATGTAAAGTGAAAAAAAGAACAAGCATTAGTATCAGTAGATACAGCAAAATAGTTATTTCCTTCTGTCTGAATGTATCACTCTGCATCTGGAACATCCTGTCCACTTTGGAGCCGTTCCAACACACAAAGCAGACAAACAGGAGATTATCCTGTGGAGGTAGTTGGGTTTGTTTAGCAGTAAGAAAAGAAAGTCAACAATCTTACAATATAGTCTTCAACTATATATTGGATAGTTACACAGAAAATAAAGTCAAGCTCCATTTGGAGAGACAACAATCATAAAATAAATTTTTACTAGATATTAAGAAATTAAGGTCACCATGAGGGCAATCAAATACTATAGCAGATTGCCCAGAGAGATGGCAGAACCTTCATTCTTGGAGATGTAGAAAAGGCAGCTACCCAAGCAGCCTGACCAAATGCTGAAGATCCCCTGCTTTGAGTTATGGGTTGGACCAGGTAATATCAGGAGTCCCTTTTAACCAAATGTTCTCTTACTCATCCTTTTACTGAGGAACATGTCCTCCAGATATGTCTCAGTATTCTTGGGACTACAACTCCACTCCTGCCCTTGAGTCTTTCTCCGTGTATACATGAAGACCTGCATCCATATGTTTTTCTTTTGGCATTCCAAAACACTTGGCTGAGCTAATAAAAAGCAATATTTGTTCTCTTTGAGAAATGTATCCCTTATTTCAGTGTGACCCAGTGTAACGAGTGCACAGGAAACAATAATCCACAAACAATTAGACTGGTCATTTATCTCTTTCTAGTGTATGTTGGTAATCAATAAAAATTACCAACGAAGCCATTATTTCCAATAACAGTGTGCCCACTTTAATTACAAAAAAACTGATAGTGAACAAGATTCATTTAAGACCGACAAATTAGGATAGGTATTCACTGTGTATGTTTATTCTCATACCTTTTATCACAATGAAGAGTTGTCAAAGGAGATAAGTAGATACTGTGTAACTGAAGATATTAAATGATTCAGCAACTGTTGCCCATAAAAGTTTATTACAGGCTATAACACATTTCAGGAAACCTACAGAGACAAAGCATTCTCTTTGAGAAAATGAAGGAGACATAGGGCTTGAAAATGAAATCATTACTGTAATTTTCCAATTATAGACACTAGGACAGTACTAAGTATTCTATTAAAAATAAAATACTCTTGGATCCGTCTGTAAGACAGCAATTTACGAGACTGGTAACTATCACTGTTGAACCAAAAGAAATTTCTTGTATGGTCACTGAATAAAAATGAGTTGCTATTACTTAATTTTTCTGAATTAAAGTGATATTACTCTTGTTAATGTGACTATGCTGCTGTGACATCTCAAACAACCCAAAACACAAGAGCTTACCACAGAAATCATGTGTTTCCATACTTCAGTACTCGTTTCATACCTAAAGATATTGTCACAAATTGTTTATCTTTGCTTTCAAATTATTTTTTTGCATTTAAAAATTATTTTTGACACAGCTGTATTTTAATCAAAATGGAATAAGAATTCTCCTACATCTTTACAATGTCCCATTTAAAAGACTATGTTTTGAATATGGCTGTTGAGAATCTCACATACCATGAATTATAGAAAAATAAAAAGATAAAAAAAACCCCAACTTTAAGAAATAGTCACATTTGTGGGAAAGTGTATATTCTATATCAATGAATTCTGAATATAGACTTTTTTTTGGTGGGCATTGTGGAGAGCGAATTTGTCTCTCTCAAGGTGGAATTCCACTAAAGACTGGTGAGAAACAAAATGTTTCTGGCACAGAGTGAAATTCAATAATGTGGTGCTGTAAAAATATTATTCAGCCTGCAGTCTTTATATGTCCATCTAACAAAGGGATTGACTGTATAAAATACTTGTTTGAGTAACCAGAACAATGACAAGTAGTTTTTAGTCAATTAATGTTTAATAAGAAAGTCAACTCAGAATAAAACATTTCTTTTTAACTCAAAATAGTTGCTTTTTCTGATACAAACTCCTTAACTCACTGACTTTTTTTTCCTAATTTCCTCTTTTCACAAAAATAATGATATGATAGCAGGACCCAGCATGGGACCTGGTAGATTGGAGGTTAAAAGAATGAGTCACGAAAGCAAAGATTTTGTATGACTGATGTCAGTGATTACTCTTGCCAGACTAATTGGCCAGATCTGTGAATTTCTCTGAATTCTCAGCTCACATCCAGAACTGGCTTTTCAATGCAGCAGCCTTGACACTGGGAAGCATTCAGTTTTTCTTATGGAGCTGAAGGAAGGCTTCATTATACATTCTGATTAAAAGTGACTATGAAAGGCCTTTGCCTTGATCTAACCAAATACTGCAGTGATCAGCATGTCATCTTTTGATATGGAAAGGAAGGTAACTTTGTGCAGAAGGTCAATTAGAATTGACTCAAGCTAAGAAAGTTACCAGTTGGGAAAGTTCACAACTTTTAAAAACAGCTAACAGCAGCTCCGGTTCTAATTTGTATTAGAAACAGAAAGCAGAAACAATATATAACATATTGATCTAGCAATCAAGAAAAAAATTAATTAATGGGCAGAAAAATTTGGCATGGGTCAATGCTTTTTGTCTTAGCAATGTAATTGACTTTCACTTACAGAGCATCTTTGCAAAAGTCAAACTTGGGTAACAAGTTTGTGAGCAAAACGTTTGTTATTTGTAACTTTTCTACATAAAAGTCAAATTTTTTTTTTTTACCAGAGCTAGGTAAAGAAGTAGTTTTGTAGGTATTAAAATATGGCTGAAATAAAGTTTGGAAAATTACCAAAGAAGTAAGAAGTATTCAGCCTTCTTAAATGGCATTAATGGTAAATAAAGTACATTTGTTTGCTCCCCCTGCCACAGATCATCCGTTAGTGTGGACCTGAGCGACTCCATAAAACCCTCAGTATACCAGAGAATCCCTATGAATATACAGGACTGACAGGTAAATAAACATCATCTGGCCTTAAGTGTATTTTCTTATTCTACTTCCTGTCAAACTATGCCATTTGTATTGTATTTGTATTGATTTTTTTTCCAGACAAAGTAATAACCACTGTAATAATATCACTTTCCAGCATACTCTCTTTTTCATTTACAAGATCCTGAAGTATTTTTCCTAGAGACTTAAATATTTACACTAACAAAGTGAGCCCATTTTGACAGATGGTTAGTAATGCATAATTATTTATACATAGGGCTGGCAATACTCTTATATGTATAGTCTTTTGTCCACAGAAATCTGAAAACTAGCTCAGTCAGTGGAATTCAAACTCAAGCTTAAATCTTGGGGAAAACAGAAGTGGTTTAGAAGGTCTGAGAAAGATATGAATTTTAAAAATTGCAGAACTGAGTAGACCATTCCACTAGCTACTTCCTATACTAGCTATCCTCTAAAAGTAGCCAAACATGACCTCCTGAAGGATCACAATTGATATTACTGGAAAAGTATCTCTATGACAACCACTTTTTTTAAAATCTCTAAAATAAGTGGGTTTTAAAAAAGTTTAGAAGAATGTAAAAAATTTATAATAATTTAAATTAATTTTAAATGGACATAAATGGTCGATTTAACTTAATGGTCCATTAAAATAGTTTAAATATTTATGTCCCTGCAGGGATCAAAATAGTTTTACATTATATCCATTACATTCATATACTGCTGTTAGCAAGCCTGCACACAACCACTACCACGGCAACAAACTCATTTGTTTAGTTACCTAAGTATCTTTTCCTGCATATTCCTCTTTTCCAAAGGACACACACTGGTATATGCAACATACACATATAGCAAATCTGAATTAATCCTCTAGTAAACCCACTGAAGCAATTGATCTGTATCAAAAGGGGTGTAAGCAAATCTTTTGTGATCTCCGATAGCCAGATGCTGCATATCAATATGACTCAAAGTCCAGAAATCATAGAGAAAGGATATTGATTTCATGTCATCTTTGCAGGCATACTGTTATAGCAGAAATGAGAAGACCAGATGGTAGGCCTGAATTCTGCACTCTCCCAGGGGTTTGTATTTTAATAACAAATAGAACTGTTAATCACTTACAACTTCAAACACTTAATGATATTAAAAAAAAAAAGAAGTTATGTATTTAATTCCTAATCCTCTAAGATACTCAAATTAATTGTGGTTTATAGAATTTGTCTTGTTTGTATAAAACAAGGCACAGAAGAAATAATATGCAAATAATGAATAAAAAAATGCACTGCCACCAAAGGATATGCTTTTTTCTTGCAAGACAGGCATCACCTTACAGGTATTTTCTGTCCTTCCCTTTAGCCATGTTACAGTTAGAATAAGTAACAGAGACTGAGCTGCAGGGTCTTGGTTTGTTGTGGTTTTTTAAAAGAACATCAGATTCAACATTATCTTGTTAATGTGAAAAATGCCCTGAAGAGCTCAAATCCCAATAGAAATGTCCTGGAAGCAGACCCACCCATGTGCTGCATTACTGCTGCTAAGCAACAAGAACAAAAACCGCAACACAAGTCAAGAACAGATGCTAATTTCATTCTTGCTTTGGAAAGAGAAAGGAAATTAATACAAATTGAAAAAAAAAACAACAACAAAAACACAAAGCAAACAAACAACAACAACAACAAAAAAACAACCAAACAAACAAAAATAAAACCCCAAAAGGTTTGGGTTTTTTTACTGCCTTTCTGACAAGAAAGAGGGTTTTTTATCAACAACTTGTCTGAATGAAAGGGAATAAAGACGTTGCTATCATTATCCACATGAAACATCCACAGAAGTTCACATGATGATTAGTACAAAGAAGTCTAAATCAGTGATCAGACTGAAATACTCCTATATCCAGTGAATAAAGTCTTTATACACAAACCTTGGTTGTTTCTTGATGAAATGAGAAGATCTGTTCTCTGCAGAAATGCAAGTGTGAACCCTGAACAAAGAGTTTAATGATTCTTTCAAGACAATCAAAGCTGATCTAGAAGTTTAAATGCAAAGAAAAAGAGAACGCAAATGACCAATATAAAATATAAGAAGATAACAAACACCACATTGCTCTAAGGTGGTTTTCTCCCATGCCCAGTTTATAATATAAGCAAAATACTTTTTGCTTTCTGAGTGTTTTAATCACAAACTGTGTCTTAGTGTAAATTTCCCTGCCCTTGAGTAATGCCTGCTTTGGCTTATGGCCTTTTTGCCCTATGTATTTTTGAAATCAATTGCCACAGATTCAATATTTGGAGTTCTAATATCTGCTTGAGTTCTGTCATACGATGATCACATGTAAAACAAATGCATGCAGTATCCTATAGCACTGGCTTAGTACACAAAGGCTGTGAGAACTGTTTTGCTGTCGGGCTACATACCTTGAAGAGAAGTGTGTGTTTCACCTTGTGGTAAGTACTCCTGCAGAGTAGACCACAAAATAACAAACACCTGGCAACTGCTTGGTTATTGAAAACTTATAGATACCCCGTGGTTACTGACAAACTCAAAGATATATTGGACTCTGTCTGACAACTTCTACAAGAATAGTGAGAAAAAAAAATCTTCTGAGGAACATAATTCCAAAATATTTTGGTATGGAATCCATTTTAGACAAGGTATTGTTGTAGCAAGGTCATTGCACTGAGAGTACAACTTGCATTTCAGAAGAATGGAGTCTGGAGAAGAACATGTAAACCATTTACATGAAAGTGTAGTGGGTTTCTGTGGTTGGGTTTTGGTAATGGGGGGTTAAAGGGGTGGCTTCTGTCAGAAGCTGCTAGAAGCTTCTCCTGTCCCATGGAGCCAATGCCTGCCAGCTCCGGGATGGGCTTACTGCCACTGGCCAAGGCCGAACCAATTAGGAGTAACAGTAACACCTCTGTGACAACGTATTTAAAAACAGAAGGTTGTGAAGCCAGAAGAATTCCAGCCAGGGAAGAGCAGAGTGAGAACATGTGAACAACGGTGCAGACACCAAGGTCAGTGCAGAAGGAGGGGCAGGAGGTGCTCCAGGTGCTGGAGCTGAGGCCCCTGCAGTCCCTGGTGTAGACCATGGTGGAGCAGCTGTGCCCCTGCAGCCCATGGAGGAACATCGAGGTGCAGAGACCCACCTGCAGCCCATGGAGGAGCCCAGGCTGGAGCAGTTGGATGCATGAAGAAGGCTGTGACCCCATGGGAGGTCCAAGATGGAGCAGGGTCCTGCCAGAGACCTACAGCCTGTGGAGAGAGGAGCTCACGCGGGAGCAGGTTTTTCCCAGGTAGGACTTGTGGCCCCCGTGGGGGACCCACGCTGGTACAGCTCATTCATGAAGGACTGCACCCCATGGAGGAGTGACCCACAGGACAGCAGTTTGGGAAGAACTGCTGCCCGTGGGACGGACTGGAGAGGTCCATCAAGGACTGGCCCCCCTGGGAGGGACCCCAGGGGAGCAGGGGAAGGATTTCTCTCTCCCAGCAGCGGCAGAAACACCAACTAACTGCAACCCCATTACCTGTCCCCCTGCACTGCTGAGGGGGGAGGAGGCAGAGTATAGAAGGAAGGAGGGGTGAGGGGAAGGTGTTTTTAAGACTGTTTTATTTCTCACTCTTTGGCTTTTATCCTGCTAGTAATAAATTTAAATAATATCCCCACTCTGAGTCTGTTTTGCTCATGAAGGTAATCAGTAAGTGACCTCTCCCAGCTGTTCTCTCAGCTCATGAATCCTTGAATCATGAAAAAAGCTGTTTGTTTGAGGGTTTTTTCTCTCCTCTGTCCAGTTACTGAGGGAGAGTGAGAGAGTAGCTTTAGTGGGTACCTGGCATCCAGTCAGGGTCAACCCACTACAGAATGTCATCTGATCTTTGAGAAAAGATCCTCTAAAGAAATTTACTTCCAAAACTGGAACCAAATCCAGAGGTATGCTATGCCAGACCCCTTCACTACCTATGGGACCAAGACAAATTTGTTTCTTGTCTTGATTTCGTTCTCAAGAGGAACTAAGAAAGATGTGTACCAACACATTACATCTGAGATTGGAAGAAATATCCTTAAAACAGCTTGTAAGCAGCACTTAACAGCTAATTAAGAGACTCATCTGAAGGTACCTTACTGGCCTACTGGCCTTTAGATCCTATTTCTGTGACAACAAAGAGACCTTATGTAGGAAAGAAGCCTAAACCATAATAAAAATTATTGCAGGGAGGGAATAAGAAGACACTATTTTTTGTGTTAGGATGAAACAAGAAAGGGAAAACATCAGCTAAAATGTACATGATAGCTTGTGAGTAAAAAAAAGCAAAGGCACAGGTAGCATAACCCAAATTCTCTTTACTAGTCCCTCAATTACAATTCTTTTTCTTTTTTTCATGTAATTAATTAGACTGGTTCATATATCTCTAAATTTTGCTATAATTTAATGTAACTTCCTGGTTTTGTTGAAGATCTAACGGATACATTTATTCTTGGAAACTAAAGATGAATTTTACCACTCTGGTGCCCTAAAGGCACAATCTCACATGTATGATTCTGTAAGATTTTCCACTTGACATTGTCAGTGTACACTTGATTTTCTTTAACACGACACATCTACTTTTGCCCTAGTGTAAGAGACCACTAGGTCTATTTGAAGTCTATGCTATAATGTACACAAGCTCCAGAACAAACATTTTATTTTAGTGCTTAATGATGTGTTGACGTCTTCCTGGTATAAGATGTTGGTTTTTGCAGTATAAACAATTAATTATTGTATTTGCAGATGTAGCTCCCATTGCCACAAGAATCTGAAAACACATAAAAATTAGTGTCACTGCCTATAGAAACTTTTCTGTATGAGAAAGCAATGCCTTCACCATGCTTAACAGATGGAGGACAGAGATTCAAATCCCAGGAGATGAAAGGAGCTTGAATTTATGTTAAAACCAGAGGAATGCTGCTTTGATAGTTTGAAAATCTTCACCAGAAGACAAGATCTATAACAAGAAGACAATCTGATAAGATTCACAAAGGATTATATACATGATTACATTCAATATCCAAAGTGTTAATTACCTGACTAAAGAGGCACCTGGACAATGCAAGGTTGCAATAGCACATTTTTCCAGGGTTTGTTCTTTGATTTTTGTGAATTTAAGGCAAAAATAGACAAACAAACAAAAACAGACAAAAACCACAAAAACAAAACAAACAAATGAAAGTGAAACCAGCTAGCTGGCAAGATTTTTGTATGTCTGGAAGGAAGTAGATATCCAAAAATAATTTGAGTACTTTTGTGGGCCTTCAGTAGCATCCTTTTGTCAAGTCACAGTGTGGGTGTTGTACAGGCAGCACATGCAGTTAATAAGATAAGTGTGTTGGTCTGACAAATTCAAATGAATAAAAGAGAGAATCTCATGTTATGTTACATGAGTGTCATGTAACATGACATCTGAGATAAACTGAGAGTCTCTGAAATTTTCTTCTTATAAAATTATCTTTTCAAGGAGTTGTGATAGCAAAGAAAAATATGTGATTATCAAAATATTATTTAGAACCTCAGTGTGATGGTTTGCTCCAGGTCCTTTTCCTGGTAACCAGCTTGTAACTAGGGAAGTGACCATGTTCCCAGTATTTCGTACGATTTTACGTAACTTGGGGTATAAATAAGAAGGAGGGAGAAGCCTTTGCTCTCTTTCCTTCCGGTGGATCCGAAGGTGCAGATTCTCTGCTGTCGGCTCTGGCGTGTGGAGGAGTGAGGCCTGGTGCGGCCTTGTGGGCCTTGGGAGGCGGAGGTTGCTGACGGGCGGTTGGCGCTATTTGGCTACCTCAAGGGAAGTCATGAGATTTTATTCAGTTAATACTTCTTTGTGGGTTTTGAGAGTGTGTATTTGTTTTGATTTTCCTTCCATTTGTCCCTTTTTACCCTTTTTTCCTTTTCCTTTCCCTTACCCTCTCCATTTAGGGGTGGGTAGTCCCCCTTAACTGTGTCTATAGTGTATTAATTGTATATAAACATGATATATGTAAATATATATCTATATTTTAATATAATTAATTTGAATCAGGTTCTTCTAGTTTTTATAGTTTTTTTCTTCCTTTGCCCTGAGAGGATAGGGGAGGAGGGAGGGCCCCTTTTCTGTGGGTTTGGACATTTGTCTGAGTGCCAGGTCCAAACCTTCACACTCAGTGGAGAAGAGTCCCCTTTTATAGACTTATTTGCAATTACTCCACCAGTGCTTTTCAGAAAATCAGTTTTATTCCCATGAGCTAAACAAATCTAATGAAAATGTAAGATTTTTTTTTTCCTCAGGAACACTAAGAAAGAAACATAAGGTAATATTCTGCTGTGGAGATTTTTCCTCCTTATTTTTAGTTCATTGAGAACGTAATGTACAGGTGACCTTTCTACGATCTGAAAGAAAACAAACATGAATGATATAAGGAAGTGTCTTAACCCTACCTCAGGCCACAGTTTAAAAGAGCCTGATGGTCTGACCCATGTAGACTTTTTCCTGAGATATCTGCCAAATATGCCAAGTGTAGATGAAGTAATTAGGAAAGGAGCAGAAGAAAAATGAGCTGACAAAGGCTGGTGCTGACCCAAGGTAAGACTCTGCTATGCTTAGGAGAAATGGCTTTCAGTACATTGAGAACTACTGTGTTTCTGAAAAGGAGGGAAGGTTCATCAAAACTTCTCAGCAGGCTAAATATCTCAGTCACAAGTTCACCGTCTCATAAATTCAATTCAACCTCTTTGTCTGAGAAGAGACTGCTCAGATGTCACACTAAGGGACCCAAAGATCACCTGGTGACAGATTTGTGAAACTCTTTAATGGGAAAGAACTAGGGAATGGTTCACTGGGTTCCTTGAAGACTAGGAAAGATGCAGAATGGGATTGTGTATATGTGTCTTTGTCCCTTTCAATCTGATTCACTTCAAATCAAAGGTTCTATAAACCAATTGCCTCACCAGGATTGCTGACCAGAAAGAAAGCCATAGCTGGTTAGCAAATATAACTTCAATATTAGTGCTGTGTAGACAAATAAATCTTTGTTTTCACCAGAGGCTTTCTTTGTTTCCTGCTCCTATTCGCTTTTACTTCTTGGACACAATTCTCACAATGGCATACACTGAGAAATACTTTCTTAAGATTTACAAACAGTCCAGCACCAGTAATATTCACTCTTATGGACAGACACTGCAATGAAAAAAGTGAATAAGGACAGTAAACACTACAGAATTGTCTACTCTAACAAATGTCACTTTAATTCAGAGCTCCAGTATCAACACAATTGCATAGTCCAAAAATACTTACATCGGTTATTTGAATAATTGCTTTATATACCTAAGAAACTGAGACTCAGACATATATTCCTCTATTTTCAAATTATGGTGACAATAGTAATGTAAAGCAAACAAATAAACATCAGTCACAGCATGTGATGGACAAAGTTTTGCTTCAGCTCCATGTTTCAAGTAGCAACACATGAAGAATTAGAAGAATTACATAATCTTGTGTCATCCTAGAACTGCTTACCTAGAGTCATAGGAGATAAACAGCGCTTTGACCATACTCTTGCAGCACCAAAGCACTTGGTTTAGCATTATGCTTCCCACTTGCATAGATAATCAAGGAAGAGAAGGGAATATCTGTGACCTATTCTTATATGAATTTTTGGCCCATTATCTATGTCCAGTCCAGTGGTGGGGCTTGTATGTGTAGCTATAAACTTGCTAAAACTATTTGTCTACTGCATGTTGTGTTTATACACTCCTGTCCTGTACAGAGCAGTCCTGGTAGCTGATTTAATAGAATATGCTGCAGATCATTCTGGGTGATTAGAAGCTTGGTTATCAAAACTGTAAAAGCATTTTACCAAGGAAATATTTCCATTAAAATGTCACAGCAGAATGTATATATTTTTGTTGTATAAAAATCCTTTTGACCTAAAAATATTAATCTAAAGTAGATATGCTTCAAGTAGAAGCTCTGGAAAAACATCATTCTGTTTAGAAGAAATTATGTCTCCCTAAGTATTCACGTTAAGAAGAGACATATATACTAGTATATAAAAATTTAAACAGGTCTCTGCAGTTGCATCTATTTGCCCTATTTTCCTATTTACAGCATTTTAATTATCATAGACTGGAATCTTTGAAAAGTCTATTTAATAGATTTTATGGGAAATCTCATTTTCATTCCCAAGGAATTTCAAAAACCATTTGTTACTCTTGCTTTCTGAAGAAGAAAAAATAATTTGAAAATTCAATAGAAATGTTTTAAATATCTGTCTGGAATTATCAAGATAGTTCGGTTTTGAAGTATAAGTTCAATTCATATCTTCAAGAGCGATGTGCACCAGCAGCAAAGCCTATCTGGGTATTAGCAAGAGTGTAGCTACCAGGCCAAGGAAACTGTTTATTCCTCTCTATTTAGTGCTCGTGAGACCTCATCAAGTACCGTGTCCATTCTTGGGCTCCACATTATAAGAGGGGCATGGATAGATTGGAGAATCTAGCAGAAGGGCATTAAGATAGTCAGAGGGCTGGAGCTCATGGCATACAAACACAGGTTAAAGAACAGAGTCTGTTCAGTCATGTCTTAAAAATAGGAGAGTCAGGGAATATATATATATAATATATATATATATATAAAATATTATATTATTAACAGTTCCCTGACGGAAGGTATGGAGAAGGCAGAGGTCAGAAGTGTACTTTAGAAGTATGTCAGACCATGGGCACAGTTTGGAATGTGAGAGACTCTGATTTGATAAGGAAACAAAGCATTCACAATGAGCATAGTAAAACACTGGAATAATTGTGTGGAAAGCTGTGAAATCTCCATTTTTGGAGACATAAAATATTTCACTGTACAAGACCCTGTGCAATTTGCCATAACTAGAATTTCTGTGAGCAGGATTTTGAACTAGATGACCTCTGGAAGTCCCTTCCAAACTACTTGACTCAATGGCCCTAGAATTGCATAGAATACATTGTATAAACTCTTGTAATCGATTACTGATAATATTTTAACAAAGCTGGTGGAAAAAAAAGGTTAAACAGGCCATTTCTATGTGTAAATAAAGCCTTGAATATAATTTTTCAGGTTTCTCAACTTATTTCAGGAGTATTTTGGCTATCAAAATTCCTCCTCAAAACAACACAGTAGAATTAAATGCTTTTGATTTAGCAACTCCATGAGGTTTTTAAGGAGAGTTTTGCAATATTCATTGGAAGTGAGTCTATAAACACTGAAGGATAGTTTTAACTTACTGGACATGACCTTGAATCTGGGCAGTGCAGAATCCCTCTGTTCCTGGAAGAACGCCAGCTCAGCCAGCCAGTTCTGCTGGCCAGCATATGGGCAAGGTCAAAGCCTTATCTCCTTTGAAGGCTCTTGGGTGCAGGATCAGAGACAGAGCAGCTGCTCTGTATTCTCATAGTGCAGTCAGGGACTAGCCACAGGTTTAAGCACTGCAGACCACACCATCCTCTTCGAAGAGTGAATGGCTGTTGAGGAAGGTGAACCCTCTAGCTCATTAGGGGAGGTATGGAAAAGAGAAAGGAATGACTACCCTAGCAGCAGAAAGTTGTTGTTTAGACTTTGCTGGAAAGTGCAGCTTTAGAAAAAAGTTCTTCTAACTCACATACTTGGATTTGGACTCTAGAAACCTTGCTTAAATGATCTAGGTAAAATTTGCTGCAGGTTTTGTAAAATTCTGTCCTGTTAAAGGTATCCAAACTCTAAATTAACTTTTCCACGTATCTAACAGCAGATACTTTTCACTTTGCAAACTACTTTTCTCTAATGAATTATATTTGTTTAGCAATGTATCTCCACTGCACAAAGAAAGTCATTGTAATGTGGTGGAGTAAAGGAAAGTCTATGAATTTGGCTGTATCTCTAGAGTTTACCAGGGATCAATTTTTCTCGAACTCCCCCCTCCACACAAAACAGACAAAACAGAGGCTTGATGTAAGGGGGAACAATACTAAGATTTATTACTAACAAGATAAAGACTAAGGAATAACATATACTACAACAATCCTAATTAGGCTTTCTTATCTTATGAAGAGAATGTTAGGTTATTATTTATATAACTTTGTTAAGTTCAGGTTCTTCTGCCTTTCACAGTTTTCTCTTCCTTGCCCTGAAAGGGCAAGAGATGGGGGAGGAGGAGGAGGGCCTTCACTGTGGGCCTGGACATCTGGCTAAGTGCCAGGTCCAAACCTTCACACTGTACCACAGAAGTGTATAATGCTGTGCTGGGACTGGTGATGGAGGGCTTTAATTTAATAGTTATTCCTGAAAAAAATATTCAAATCTACCTAGATAAACCTTATACAGCAGAAAAGTTTAGGAGTCCAGGATGAAGAGTAACACTCCTTTGAGTCACACATAAGAAATTTTCCGATAGCAGCTCTCCAAGCACAACAGCTTAGCTTCATATGCTCTGTAATTTGGAAAAAAAAATCAAAACAACAGTTGCGTGGGCATCCAAAACCAGGCTGGAACTGGGAACCAGTCCACACTGTAGGACGACATGCCAGCATTTGCACTCAACCTGATGTTGGTTGAATTGGTTGTAGTGATACAACCAATAGCATCAATCTGTTCCTACCTCTTTCCATAGTGTGAATTCATTAGGGAATATTTTCAGAATGTTTTAGGGCAAAAAATAATTTATATATGTAATTATCTTTGACATTTTCATCTCTGAGTGTCTAAACTTGCTCCCTGACCTGACTGCATGATAGTTCTTTAGTACTACTTACAAATTCTCTCTCAAACAAGGTGCTTTAAGATGACATACATATTTTTTTCATTCAGTTTTTACTAAGAAATTTCTCTGAATTTTTACACTTGCCAGAAACTCAACAATGTTATTTTACTGTTGTTTGGTTTTAAGTCATAACACATTTGATATTTTCAGAAGTATTTTAAAACTGGTTTGGTACCCAAGCTGCCGTGCAGATAAATCAGTAGTTACAGTGCATGGGTCATAGCACTTTTCTTGAACTGTAAAAATGGGATTTTAACCAAGAGTGCTAAACATCACAAGCCATTTATTCTGTGTTCATAGCACAGTTGAAAGAAACGTGACTGTGCTACCTAATAACTAAATGCCAAAGAGCGTGTTTTATGCTAGACTGTTGAAAATAAAATCATGTCTTGATTATGTCGGTTTTAAAGGCCATTAAAGTGTTTTTGAGGGAGCAAAAAGAAAAGTTTAATATCATAGTATGTCTTGAATTTCAACATGCTAAGACCATTAATGTCAGACTATGAAAAAGAAGCATTAGATCCAAGTTTGTTAATAGCATTTTCATTTAAAAGCATCGTAGATTTGATTTCTGCTTTGTCCTGTTTAAATAGGGTTCTGTATTCAGATAAGTTACTCTACTGGACAGACAGATGTCACATGTTCATTTTATTGCTGAAGTGATGTTGTAATGATGTCTAAAGTAGATGCTTACCTCTAGGGGACTAAGCAGTTTAAGGCTATGTTTTCTTGTCTCTAACTGTCCAGGACACCAAGATCTGCCTGCCTTCCATTGTAGACTGCTGATAATGAATAGCTGGATGGCCTGCATGTCCTATACTCTCTCATAGTGCTGTCCCAAAATTAAAGTCAGGTTTATAGGTCATCTGTGGGATGCTTTCCAGAATTGTCCAACTTTCACATACTGCATCAGTTTGGGAAGCAGCCTGTGACTGCTCTCTGCATTGGGCAATGCAACTGAAGGAAGATGACTCAGGATCAAGCTGATTTTTCCCTCTGGCTTGACCTTACAGAGCACAGGACAGATGTTGTCCATGTAGTGTGGTGGTGAGAGCAGGATGACACTAAAACCCATCTGCTAAGGCTTCTGCTGAGACTGCCCACCACTGGCACCTTATTTAATCAGCACAGCTACTTTGCACCTGTTTCATCCCTCTGTCTGCTCTCCGGAGCATTAATAAAGGCTGTGGGAAGAGTCTGGCCATGACCACAGGTTCAGGCCCAGGATTAACATGGTGCTTCTGCTTCTCTTCGGGCTGTGCGGAAATTCACTCTATTTGAAAGTTTTCGGCTGACTTCTGTCTATATTTCAAGTTGAGCAAGTATAGAAGCTTCGATATGTTCATGCAGTTGGACGATGATTTGACCACTATGATCCCAATAATTTAGTTGGACCTGAAGATCATAGAATCACAAAATGGTAAGGTTGGAAGGAACACAGTGGGTCATCTGATCCAACCAACCTGCTCAGCCAGGGTCAGCCTAGAGCACATCACACAGGTTTGCATCCAGACAGTTCTTGAATATCTCCAGTGAGGAAGACTCCACAACCTCTCTGGGCAACATGTTCCAGTGTGAGATCATTCAGAAGTTCTTTCTCATGTTCAGATGGAACTTCCTGTGTAGTTTCTGCCCGTGCCCAGGGTTATTCCGTCCCAGGTGCAGGACCCTGAATTTGTCCTTGTTCAATTTCAGACAGTATTTCTCTGTCCATCTTTCCTACCTGAAGGGCCTCACAGCCCTCTGGGGTGTCACCACTCCTCCCAGTTTTGTATTGTCATCACACTCTATCCCCTCATCCAATTCAGATCCCCTGAATGAATATTTTTAGTAATCAGCATACCAACTGAGTATCAAGAAACAGTTACAGAGATGACCTGCTTGAGGCCCACCAGAAATGTCACCCATGTTGAGACAAGTTGTCCCCAGATGGTGTGTTACCTCTCCTCCTTCTGCTATGGTTTCCTGCCTCCCCCCCACACACTCACCTGTCACTACAATTTGATCCATTAATTATCAGTAAGAATCCAGACCATGATTATTTGTAAGGAATTCAGATGACTGTGTATTTCCTGTGCAAGCAAAAGACCTGCAAAGAAATATTTTTCACAGAATTATTTAGAAGACAGGGAAAAGTAAAAAAAAAAATATTAGAAAAAGATAATCCATGAGGAAAAAAAAAGAAGTAAACACGCATACTGTGAAAACAAAACAATTTGGGTAAGATGTGTTTTATAACAACAACAAAAACTAAGCTGTAATAACACATGGAGATTACATAAAATAAAATAAACAAAGAAATGAATGGTGGGTAGCTGAATCACTGTAGTACTTATCACACTGAACTAAACTGGTCTGACTCAAGACAACTTCAGTGTGAAAAAAAGGAAGCCACAGATTCCAGATATTAAAATAAAGGGATGGAATGGGAGAAATTTTGCAATATCATCCCACTTATTATCCTGCACAGAAAAATTTCACCCAGTTTGTCTGTCTGAAGTTTCTGTGTTCACACGTGTGATTACTTTGTACATGCTCCTAAGTCAGAGAAGAGCCATTAAATAAACACAGCATGGATGCACAACACCTGAGTAAAAGGGCTCAGATGTCGGGTTGCAGAAATGGGGGGACAAGAGAAATGGAAGTAGTAGGGAACAGCTGAGGAGGAAGCTGAGGAATTTTCATTTCTTGGGCATGAAGCTCAGCACCAAGCCAACTCACACACTGCAACTGTCTTTCTACTCCATATCACTCCACTCCACCTGCTTCTGCTCTCTGCTTTATGAACACTTTTCCATTTCTTTTTTGTTCCATATCCTTTATTAACATGAAACTCTAGGGAACTTAATTTTTTCTATACAGGTTTTTAAATGTTACCCTGTAGTTGGTGGTTTTTTGTGGGAGTGTCTCAGAAAAAGTTTGAAAGATTCTTCTCAAAACATGCATGTGTAACATATATCTGTGTAAATGATATGCAGGGTCATGAATTCTGGGTCACAGCCACATGGGGTGAAAAGAAGGCTTCACTTCAGAAGAATAACTCTCCTTTAGAGATCAGCCTGAGCAAATCCAGTTTCTAAGCCCTCCATAAGATATCTCCATCAATCTATCTGCTCTGTTAAACTGCAGAACAGTAGGTGTCCATGGGACACTGAGTAACAGAACTGTGCAAAAAATCAAATACTGACAAAAAGGCACTGAGAAGTGCTAATGATGGCTTTTGATTGCCACTGTCCTCCCTGCATACAGCAGTGAGGACACATTAATTATGAGGGTAAGTTGCCCCAGTGATCTTGCTTGTAATAAACACTGTTAGGCAAGATCATCCACTTCTCAAAAACCTTATTCTTATCCTAGGTCCTCATTTTAACATATTTTGGCAAATATGAATTACAGAAGAGATTCAACATGGTTCATTCTTTTTTTTTTTTGTTTCTCTGATATGTGTCAGTAAAGAATTTATATTTGCTTTAATCTGCTCCTTCATCTCCTATATCCTCAAGTTATGACAAGAGGAAATGGCCACAAGTTGGATAAGGAGAAGTTTAGCTTGGTTGGTAGGAAAAAAATTAAAAAAAAAAAAAAAATTTAACCCCTTCACCAAAGGGATTATCAAGCATTGGAACAGGCTACCCAGGGAAGTGGTTGAGTCCATGGCCCTGGAAGAATTTAAGAAACACGAAGATGTGATGCTTAGGGAAATGGTTTAGTGGTTGTGCTGGTTTAAAGGAAAATTGGCAGGAGAAATACACCCAACTCAATGGAGATTAAAAGTCAGAATGACAATTTTAATGACAATAATATAATAAATACAATTTTATAGGTGAATAATTGATTTTAACCCACAAAACCCGGCAC
>VYXB01003267.1:0-24081 GCA_013397135.1 Pachyramphus minor | reverse complement strand
GAATACACAGTTTGGGTTACACCCACACAGTGACGAACTGGTCCCAGCTGTTCTAACTAGGACAGTGGTGAACTTGCCAGTGCCAGGTTAATGATTGGACTCTTATAGGTCTTTTGAAACCTAAATGATTCTGTGATTCTAAGTTCATCTCTGTGCCATGCAGTCTTTGATCTGGATCTGTGTCAGTGTAACTTTATTGCCGAAAGCTGGACCTCTCTTCCTTGTAAAAGGAAGTGAAATAAGGTCCAGAATATGGTAACACTCACAGGTGCAGGCTCGTGTGTATACATATACACAAAAAAACTTGTAGCTGCAGCTCTCTGGTGTAGAACATTAGGCTAAATTGACTGGGTGATTAACCAATTTTTTTCTCCATGACACCTGGAAAATAATTAGTCACCTATGGTACTGCAGAAGCAACATAAACACCAGATGTTCACACCCATTGAATACCTTAGCATTGCTTTATGAATTGTTTAATAAAATAAGTAAGAGTGCAATTTCCCTTAAAACATTGTTAATTGCATTTACCATTGTTTTAGAAAACAGATTTTTATTTTCATAACTGTAGGATTGCTTGGAATTAATATGCACAGATGCATTGGCTGATTTACATCATTAAGTCTTGAAAAGACTATTAAATTTTTATATCTTCCTATCTATTCTTTTTATCTTTCTCAGTAAGAAAAATTTACTGTTGATGGATGAAGTATTTCAGCAAGATTGTGAAAGCAACTTTGAAACTGTAGAATAAGATTAAAAAATATAAATAATAATAGTTAAGAGAATATCAGAAAATAAGTCCAGTGAGGCTACCATGCAGAATATGAAGACAAATTTTACAAGTGAAGTGAAAACTCTGTTTACAAATACATTTAGTATAATTTCCAGCTTACCAGGAATTATATGGATTGACTCACCATAATGAATATGAGAGTTTGGATTGCAATATTGATAAATTAAGTTAAAAAATTCAGTCCTGAATCAAGAATTAAATTCTGATTTTTTCTTGAATTCTATAAAAACGTAGAATAAACCAGGTTGAAAAAGACATCTAGAAGTCCAACCCTTGATCCAACACTGCTGTGGTTACTAAACCATGGCACTAAGTGTCACATCCAGTCTCACCCTAAAAACTTCCAGGGACAGTGAATCCACCACCTCCCAGGGCAGCCCATTCCAATGTCTGATTACTCTCCCTGTAAAAATTTTTTCCTTAATATAATGGGCAATGTGGTAATACAGAGAATCACATTTACTGTTGTGTGAGGACAGTTTTTCCTCATCCTCAGTTATAGCATAGGGTGAGAGAAAAGAAAAACAACATATTCTAAGGTCAGTCCTAAAATTGGTATGTATTACTGGAAATGTTTAAGCCAAACTTATTTTAAAATGAGCATTATGCTTTCTCAAGAGTAGAATTAATAAAGTACAGTTTAAAAAGAAAATGTATTTTGTCAACACCTTCAAATTGTTTAGGAGATCCTTATATTTTTAGAACTTTTTGGCAGAATATTAGTATTTTTCCTGAAGTATGGCAAGATGCACTCTTGTAGCTTTTGTGCTAGGATTGTACCCCTTCAGGAAAATTCACTTACTAAAAACCGATCCTAAAAAATGCTGTGACATCTCAAGCCACAGAGAGCTACTGAGGATGCAGTAAATATGCTTATACAGGATTTTAATTTAAAGGTTAGCTCCCAGTACTTTAATCTTTTGGAAGACTGTGGTTTTAATCCATATTTCCTAAGGTACTAGTGAATAAATCTACTTAGGGAGTAAATTTTTGAACACCTTGCTGAACAATCTCATTTTGTAAAGATTGCTTTTCACTGTTTCACAGAAAATGCTCATTTAGAACAACATATCTGTAAATGATTCTCAAAATGCAGTATCTCAGTGTAGAGGTAGTGGTTTTCACTGTTGCTGCAATAACATAGAAATAACTATATTATAGAAATGCAATAACATTCTATTGCTTGCTTTTGCTTTATGTACAGCAATCCAGCCACTGCCTAGGTTCATTTCATGACTGTTCAGCACAGTAGGTTGGATGAAGTATTCGTGCTTTAAAATAGACATGAACACTTTCCATTTCAGGGCAGCCCAAAGATTTTTCCTATTTTGTCTGTTGGAATCATTATGCAATCAAAACAATGCTCTCAACATTAACTTCTTGCGAAGTTTTGTTTTGGCTCAAGGACATATTGAGTGGCTAAACCTTGATCCTGTTCCCATTAAAATCAAAGCTTCCTTTGATTTTAATGGCAGAGGCAGAGATCTTAGCAAAACAGCAGGATCTGTCTGGTAAGTTACAACAATAACAAGTAGGGACACATTTGTGAGACTACAAATGTCTACTGTGCTGTGCTTTGAATGTTTTGAAAGTATATTATTCACAAGATATAATGACCTTACACAGACAAATTGACCCACTGTTTTGTTTGAACAGTAGAAAAATTCTTTTCTGAATTATTTTCTCTAAATAGAATTATATTGCTCATTCATTCAATAGTTTGTATTCACTGATTCTGTCTGTATTCAATCTACAAACAGAAGTAGTCACTTCACCTTTTATCAACATTGCCTTCCCACTGCAAACAAGAACATAATAATTCATAGCAATTATCTTTTTTCTGTATGTGTTGGGGAATAAGGACTTTGAAATTTTCACAGGTTTCTTGAAGAACTAAAAAACTAAAGCTCTTGGTTTGTGCAATTGTGAATATTCACAATTTGCACAGTGATAGTTACCTTGCATTAAATTTTTTCTCTCCACTGAGTTAAGAAACTAACTAACACAGCATGAACTCCACATTGTGCAGTCAAAGGCCCCATTAAATAAAATAAAAAAACCTCTTATAATAATTATTCAGGCTTTTAAGCTTTAAATCTGTTTTCCAGGGAGAATTCATGTGAGCAGAGCATGATTGTGCTAATGTTCAGAGCCAAAATAATAATGGCCAGACTTCGCGAACAAATATCTGCGGAAGGTCTTTGTACGCCTTCCAGCCTGCGCATTGGATTTATTTTAGGTGGGACACAGTGCGCGCAGAACTGAGCCCACCCTTTAATCCTAAGGTTCGTCTGCCGGGGCCAAGGGAGCTTGGACAGTGGCAGCGAGGTCCTCAGGACGTAGGTGGATTGCCTTACAGGGCTAACGGGCTCCACCTGCCCGGGGAGTGTCCCTGACCGGGAATCGAACCCGGGCCTCGGCAGTTACAGTGCCGTATCCTTAACCACTAGACCACCAGGGGCTCCCTCAGAGCCAAAATAGAAAGACCACAGATACAGATAAGTCAGGAAAGAAGGAAGAAGAAATAACACTTGTCTCACACCAAAAAAATAAAAAGAGGAGTTCATTTTAGAAAATGATTGTTTAGTCAGAATAACACTGTTCACTCCAAGGTAACTCTTTTCCTTTCTCTTAAACTTTCAGCTCTGCTGGTGCCCCATCTGTGCTGTGCTGCTTTCTGTCCCTACAGGAGTAAAACCAGCTGGAGTTCCCTTTCTCTTCAC
The DNA here is from genome assembly GCA_013397135.1 of Pachyramphus minor. NCBI lineage: Eukaryota > Metazoa > Chordata > Aves > Passeriformes > Tyrannidae > Pachyramphus > Pachyramphus minor. The sequence continues at coordinate 20,562 of VYXB01003267.1, read as the reverse complement.
CACTTACTGCTTGCCACTCCTGAAAAGGAGACAAGAAATGGAGATACAGTTTTTCCGCTATGCTGACAGCCCAAAATTCAGGGATTGACCAAAGGGAATCACTTCATTTTTTGGGAAGCACCTGTCCCTGCAAACAGGGCCCTAGGGGATGCTTATAGCTTTTGACAATATCACCCTAATTCTCTGCATAGAGAAAGGACAAAATGGCTCTGACAATGAAATATCTAACAGACACATGAACTTCACCTTCAGTTCCCTTTAGGTTTCAAACAAACATGATTCATTTGTTCAGAGTGCTTAGGTTTCTGAGGATTGGACCCTCAGTAAATGTGAGGTAATTGTAATTATAATGAACACAATAAATGTTGCTGTGATACAGTGTTAAGTGACAGATAATTGCTAAGTACTATAGATGCATTTTGCCTTTAATTAGAGAGAAGCAACCATCTCATTTATTCTAGTTAAATAAGAGATGTAATTTTTGAAGTTAGCATCAAAGTTCTCGTGATTTAACCTTACCAAGCACACTAGTAATGATAACTTTAAGTGTACTTACATTAAGCAATAATAGTGGCTTTTCATTTCATTACAGGGTAATAATTTGGTCTTAGGGTAGATAAACCAGGAGAAGTAAGGCCAAACCTGTGAACTGCAGAGTAACACAAGATTATTATTAACCCTCTGCTACTGCAACCATCATTGAAATGGATGCTATTGAGCAGAAAAAGCTTGTGCCTGAAGACTTTTAAAACAAACATTTTTGAGGCTTAAGAGAGTGGGATCTGTGGTCATAGGGAATATTTCAATAAGCAGGACTAAATCATCCTAATCTGCTACTGCCACTGCTACTGCAATTAGTAGGCATTTGAATTAATGGAATAATTCCTGAAGTCAGAGCAAGTTTCTAAGCAAACTTATTTTATTTTTTTCTGATGATGCAATTATGATTCCTGTGTGTGTAAGAAAAGGAGAATGTAAACTTTTTCCATTTTCTTTTCCATGGTGTTTTGAAAATAATGACATTGTTTCTTTGGTTACTCATTAGAAAGGCAATGGAGATATAAAAATCTGTGTAATATTATCTCTCACTTGTTACTTCTGTGATATATAATATTATATATTATATATCATATATATATTATATATCATATATATATGATATATAATATTGCTTCTTGTAGTAAATCTGATTTGAAATTACTGAAGCAATGGAGATTCCATTAAATAAATCATGTCACAATGTATTAGACCTCACTCTTCTCCATTACTAATGATGAGTTTCCATTTTTTTCACATGGTATTGCTCTTTTTGGAAATACCCTTATTCCACCCTGGCATTACCCTGAATATATTTATTCTAATTATATCTGTCTTCTTCTTGCATCTATATTTTAATTAAAGCTTCATCCCAGACTACAAATTAAGTAAAAATTTACACTGTATTGTGATTATTGCCAAGATCACTGCAGATGATTAAGAACCTCAAATGTACATTTAACAACTTTCTTGACGAAGAGTTTCACAGCACAGTACTTGGATGCATGTTCCTTTGGGGAATTCTGATCACAAACTTACTACAAGTACCTCCACTTTACTATTTCAGAAACACAAAAACTTTTCCAGAAGGCACTTGAACAACATCACCACTCACAACATTCATTGCCATTTTGTAAGTTAGAGGTAAAGAATGCTCATCCAAAGATTTGGAAAATAAGGAGGAAATTTACCACTAAATGTATTTATTTTGATTGCTTTTTTCTTCCAAGTAGATGCATCAATCTGGTAAGCATCCTTCATTCCATCCTAAACCCAGAAGACTCTTTTATAAATTCCGTTGTTTTCTAAGAAGTGAAGGTGCAGGAAGACAAAAAAATTGAACTGCCCAATATTAGGACCTTTGGAATAATGAAGAAACAAAGTCAACTGGGTAAGAGAAAAATATCTGTATAAAATAAGCACATCTAGTTTCCAGAAACACTGAAACGAAAAAGAAATGTTACAAGACAGACATCAACCAAGGCTGAGTCTTTTTTCCCCTGAGACAGAATGAAGTGGAGATGGCATTTACCTCTGTTATCACAGAATCATTTAGGTTGGAAAAGACCTTTCAGTTCATTGAGTCCAGCCATATAAAAAACAAAAACAAAAATGAAAGACCTGCAAGAAGACACAGACAACTCAGGTGAGCTGGCCATATAGTTATGCAGAGCCAGCTTGGTCACCCTGCTGTGCACTGTTGGAAGATGCTTCTCTGTGCTTGTTTATTCCACATTTGTTCATACTCTTTGTAAAAATCACTTTACCTAGTTTTAAATTCAGAAGGAGATGGATACAAGCTATGTTTTTCTTCTGAAACAGTACATAAGGAGTTACATTACTTGTGTGAATTGATGCCATCTATCCTAATGTGCAGGATTTTGAAATCCAAGCATCAGAAACCAGCAAAATACAGTTTTCATGCTATTTATATTCCTTTTAAAAGAAGATATAATATATATTGAATTCCACTCCATTACTTTGAAGGCAGTCAGTCTATGAAGTCTGCACTGGTGAACTGGTAAATTAGAAAATCAGAACACAACTTTTTTTCTCATACTCCTACTGCATTAAATGAACATGAGGATTGAAAAGCAAAAATAGCAAGAATGGTTGAAATAATGATATCCAGCACTACCATACAAATTCTCAGGTACTGAAGGACTTTATTTTTTTATTTTAAACTAAAAGCCTCATTAATTTTCTTTTTCTTTTTGTAGTAAAATATAACTCACAAATACATAGAAGAAAAATGTAGTTTTTTTATCAAAATCATTTAAGTGAGTTAGGAGCTGAAATTGCATTTAAAATCAATAGCAATGCAACTTAAGTATTCACATACTTCAGACAATTTTGAAACTTTTACGTAAAATTCCCATTCAGAAGGGACAAGAGGAATTTCACATTACGGAAAAGTAATGTGAAGTTTGAAAGTAATCTCTGCTATGTATATTTACATATATTTTAAATAATATATTTAGTGAGTTTCAGCCCAATATTGGGATTTCTGTGTGATTTGGTCTCTTCAGGCTCACATTACAAATACAGTGGGAAATCGAATCTGAGAAAAATTGAATAATGGAATGTTATATTATGAATTGAATAAAATAATATACCAATAATTGAATAATCTAAATATTTAATAAAATGGGCTATAACAGTGTTGATGCTCTTTCTGTGGGCAGAGAGAGAGGTTAGGTTGTCTTCCTTCTATATGTTGCTGAGGAATAACTCAGATATAATCTTCCAGGAACAGAGTGAAGTAACAATTTCTTCCAGCAGAAATAAATTAACCATCTCTTGTTCAGCTAACATTAACAGAGCATATCTAAGCGTGTGAGTTGATAATAACTGTCTTCTCTTCAATGCATACACAATCAGGTTAAATTCATAAATGCCAGATAGTATAACTAAAGCTATAATATGAAGGGGTTTTCTTTTTAGTTGCTTGGACTTGCATAAATTCCACCCTGACTATGAACATATACAAGCCTATACTTCAGCTTTGTAGAGACTGGAAAGGAGCAAATGGAAAGGATAGTATGTAGTCTCATTATAAAAATAGGATAGTTTGTTGGATAGAAATTCATATTAAAAAAAAAAAGTTCAAAGTCTGCTTGATACAGGACCAGAATTTGAACATATGCACTTAACTTCCTTCATGAATATCTTAATTGCTAACTATTTACCTATTCTGATGCAGAGCTTTCACAGCAGCTTTCACATGCAGCTTTCTCTGCTTACATGTTTCCTCTTTGTATAAAAATGCTTAAATAGTCATTATGTCAGACTGCAAAAAATGATTCCTGCCTGGCAGTTAGGCCATTTGCCTTGTTGATGGATTCCAGCTGATGCACTAGCAAATATCTTACAATTTATGTGAAGTCTGACAGACTCTGTAGGAGGGACTGAAAGCACTTTCTCAGGATATCCCTACAAGCTAGAGCACTCTCTCAGGAGAGTAATTTTCTCACAATCCTTGTTTTCTTTTCAGAAGTGTTTTACTGTGTCAGATAGAACATTTCTGAAGCAAAAAAGACCATTTTGATTCAATTCTGCAAGGCAGAAAATAATAAAGCATTTTATTTTTTTGTTGTTATATAATTGCAGCTGTTTTATTTTCTGCATGTGGTTCAAAGAAAGCAAACAGGGACTTGCACAGCCATGCCCAGAACCCTGGTATCCTAGCTTCCATCTGCAAGGACATATGGTGCAAATAAAAATAGGTGGGGAAAGAGCAGAGAAAGACATTTGAAAGAAAAGATGTTTTCACAAGAAAGAGTTAAATTCAAACAGCAAATTTGAAAAGTCTAAATGTATGTTCTGAAAGAGAAAAAACCAAAAGACTAATCAAGTGCTCTGGTTGAAGTAAGATTTTAGAAACATGGAGCATTTTCCTGAATTATTAAATGTTTGAACAGTTTGAAAAGCCTAGGTTTGTAAAGGCTTTGCACATTATCTGCAGCAACAGCAACTTTATGCATGCATGAACTTAATGAACCAACTCACAAAAACAAAGAAGATTATTAATGAGACATTTGCTTAAGGCAGCCTAAATAAGTTGCTTCTGAGAACATCAGAGAGAGTTCTCTAATGATGGGTAGGAAAGCACAGCTGCTGATTTGTTTTTGTACGAAGATAGTGGTCAATGGATTTATTGCTGGGTGACAAAAGAAAGATATTTGCTAAGACTTGGGGTGTAAATACTAAAATACATACTTAATCTCCTCTCTTTTTACTTTCTTTTTATGCTCTTTCCCCTCCTTTCTTTTATTGTTTTTATACTTTTTCTTGGCTTTTGTTCCCTAGAATTAATTTTATTCACACTTTCTGAAAGGTTTGAACTTAATTCTTAACAACTACTGGATCACTGTAATCAGAAGTGAGCTTTGTATCCTTTTGAAACTTAGTTATCATTTTGAGTCCCTTCTTTCCAATGTTGTGTTTGGTTTTTACTGTGTTTATGGGACCATTAATCCTCCAGGTGAAGTGAAGTTACTTTCCTTACAGACAAGCAGGAAAAGAACAAAATTTAACTTTTGGGTCAAGGTGTTTCACAACCACTTCCTTCTTCTATGAGCCACTGTTTCTTTCCAAGGGCTTGGTGATTGTGAACTTTTTGCTTTTGAAACCTATCAACAGTCTGTCATGACTGGTCTACACAGGTCTCATGTCACTAGTTAGATCTAAGGAGTCATTTGTCTTCTCTCTCTCAAAAGCTTAATCTTATAAAGCAGTAGTCTTTCAGTTCTGAACAACATATCTTACACTGTAGCACAAGCAAATTATTAATGTCCCACACCTGGATCTTGAAACAGAATTATTTTTCATTACATGTCAAAATTACTCATGTAAAATGTAAAATTTTATTACTCTCTCTCATTCTAATCCAACCTGAAAAACCACCCTCTCCACCACCTTGCCCCACCTCCCCAAAAATTATCAAATCCCTTACATACTTTACCTGAAGTGAATATTTGGAAGGTGTTACGTGCAAAGGCTTTTTATATGATGTTTATGATAATGATGTTTACTTTATTTTCTGCATCTAAAGAGATATATGGGTCAAGAATAGACTCTTCCACAAACAGATGTTTTCTAGACAGCAAATTTAAAGTGGAAAGAAAACTGAGTAAATCCAAAACAAGAAATTGAGGTGGATACTTTATGCATATGTGTATAGAAAATATTATGTTAAGAAGAAAAATCATAATGAAATTCACACAAATTATATCCACAGAATCAGTATCTGATTAGAAACTCGAAGTGTACTGTGGAATGTGCGTTGTTTCAGAACCTCATGTAAATATAAGCAAACAGGAGACTCATCTCAAGAGCTTGGTTGCATATATTGGAAATCTAAGTCTATTCTCCCACATGATAAGCCTGATCTTCTAAACATGAGTAAAATACAGAATAAATATTGCCATGAAATCAAAATCTATAACTATTTCAAAACCAGAGAATAAAATACTTCTGTTTTCAGCTGACAGAACTAGTTGAGCTTGAAAGAAATGATAATAGCTATACTTCCAGACTGTTACTGGAGAACTTGTCTCTCAGCCTTTCTAGTCACTGAATAGAGCTCACTGATGAAGCTCTGCTCTCAGGTGGGTTAAGCAGGTGGTTATTTATGCATTTCTTTAAGACAATAAGCTTTTATTTTTTCCACAACCTCTGTTGTGTTTTTCACTATACTGAAGCCTGGCTTCTCAGAACAAGATCTGGCTCTGTACTTTAGTGCTTCATCAACCCAATTGCACACTCTCTGTGATATGATCCCACCTGTGATTTACATCACCAGCGCTAAAACTTAACAGTCCATGAAATTTATTGCATATTGTTTGATTCATTTGTATTAAGCCATACAGAACACAAGCTAAATTTTAAATTTATCTCATATTGTTTTCAGAGTGAATGATTGGTCATAGTTCACATGCAAATCTGGAGCTGCAGTGAGAATTTTAATTGCTTCATAAAAGTTAATGTCAGAGGTTTTCTGATGGCTTCACACATCTTCTTTAATGGTCTTATTTATTTATTTTTCTAGAACAAGCTTGATGTAAGTCATTCTTTCTTACAAATTTTCTATAGACCTAATACATCAGTTTATTTTTAGACCCCTTCCTCTTCTTCTGTTAAGTAGCATGAGGAACTCACAATAAAACCAAAATATTTCGTTCCACTCAATATCATCAAATTTCATGCTCCATTTTTCTGTCCATTTTCCCATCTGTTGAAAACCGTATGCAATTCAAAAGTGTGTTTCTTGATGCATACTTTCTCTGTTTTTCTTATTTCAAATTGTTGACACTGTTCAGGTCCAAATAAATTTAAAACTGCCTCAGCTAAAATTCTGTGATGTTCCTAGGAATGTGCATGTATACATCAGGGAGGGGGGCGAGGAAGCATGGATAAGAGTGATAAGAGTGAAAGTGTCGTAAAGAGAAGGCATTTAGTGTTACTGATGGAAACCTATGCTTGCTGAAGCCATCTATGTTTGATACTGAGATATTAGAGGATGGAGCTCTATATGCTAATGGCATGCATCCAGAAGTCAGCAAACATTAGTCCTTCCATCTCAACATAGATGGGTTTAACTGGTTCAGTCATTCTTAGTGTTTTGGACTAATAAAAAAAGCAGAGAGAAGAAAAGAGTTAAAGATATTTGCACCACTGGAAACATCCTCCAGCGGGCAATTATTGTTGCATTTACACTGGAAACATGAAGAAAGGACCTGGCCTGAGGAGAAGGAATTAGCTGAGCTGGGTTGAGCTTTTCCTCACCACACATTCTTCACAGCCTTAGGAATGTCACTAAGGGCAAGATGCACAAAGTCTGTTTTGATGCCTAAAAAAAGCATTCTCTGTCATTTATAGGTTCAAGCATAAGGAGAAGCTTACTCACAGCCCTTCTTCCCTGACTGCTGTTACTAAATAGTAGAAGGTCCAAATCTCACTAGATCTGAAAGATCCCCAAGTGATACTCATTGAGAAATTTATAAACAATGTCTTAATAAATCTGTAGCAATTCATATGCAGAAAGGAGAGAAGGCTCGACCCTGCTTAAAGTCCAAGTGGTATCTCTTTATTGTGTTCTCAGCATGCTGTTGACTCCTTTACAGTGTAGAGATGGTGCTGGTATTTTCATTCTAAAATCAAAGAATCACCATAATCCATCTTCTGCATGATCAATTTTGTTAAATATAATTTAAATAAGACACAGGAACTGAGGCTATAGAGGAGATTGAACAGGAATACTAATCATATACTGCCCAAAACCAAAAATATATTAGTCACGGACCTGGAAGAAAATCAAATAGGCTGACTCTGTAAACAGTTGTTAAAATGTAGTTCAGATAGTTCAGAACATAATGATCACAAAAGGTATTTTTCTACTGTGCTAAATCAAAACCGGCGAGACTGCCAATTTTAATGTTTGTCAGAATGGTGCAGGAAGCAAGCTTCAAAGTAGGCAGAGCAGACTGCTGCAAACTACTGCATATTTCTAATACTTTCAGAGAGGTAACATATGATTTGTCACTGAAAAGAAAATCACATCTCAAAGAAAGTGTTCAAGATATATGACTCTCCTTCTTAATATATCTGTTTTCACAAGGGTAGTTCTTGGCATGAGTGTTCAACCTTCTTTCTAAATAAAGTGGTGGATATCATTAAATTATTTACTAGCTTCCTTTTTTATATTTTTATATTGATACAAAATCAGGATAAAAAGAGATTCCAATATTTTATTTTGAAAATAGTTTTTCTGAAATTAATAATATACTGTAGCAATATCAAGTGACTCTGTGACTAATTTACAGTTTCTCAGTGCTTTTAATCCACTTTTTGCAGGAAGTGGGAGGATTGAGTAATACTAAAGTTATTTCTTCTCTGTGAGGTGTAGTAAAATTTTAACTAGCTTCACTATTTTTCAGCACAATGACTAAAATATGTGTGAAAGATATGTGATACATTCATTAGTTAAGTCAGCCTTGAAATAACACATCACCTCTCAAGAGAACAATTCACCAACCATGATGAGTATGCAGAAACTTTTTAATCTTTGCATTCTGAACAAAATTTTTTGAAATTTTGATTCCTTAAGCTTCACATAGACTTTCTGTGAAGGATGGGAAAATGCTGCATCTTACAGGTATCAAGACTTGAAATGCATACTAAGCCTGTTTATAGCTTAATTTGCTACAGGTAGAGACTTTGAAAAATAATTAGATCAGAAAAAATTCACCAAGTTTATTTAGTGTTTTCATTGTTATTTCCTCATAAGTAAGATTTTTCGGCTTTTAACAAGACTGGAATATATTGGAAAAATAATACAACTCACCAAAATTTCCTCTATAAAGTTACTTGCCTACTTCAATATATCATTTCAGTTAATTCTTCATAATATGTGATTTATAATTTCAAGGACAAAAAATGCTAGATAGATCATTGAGATGAAAATTATTATTTTAATTTACAAATTAGAATCTTTCTGAATTACAAGTAATGGTCATCTACTGATATTTTATACAGAAACCTAGATAATTATAATGTCTGTGGCAGCATGTGAAATTCTTTTTAGTACTTTGTTAAATGTCTTTTAATGCTAAGATTTAAATAAAATTTTATAACTTTTGTAATATAATCTTAAATTTTGAATATTTGGTACTAGATTAAACTAGAGACTTAGCTGTATTTTGACATTTCATTTGAGGGTAGCAGAGACTAAAAGGCAACAAGGTGCCAATAAGGAAAACATTTAATTTAAAATTATTGATGTCTAAAAGGATCATGTGTGTGTGTGTGTTCATGAAACAAGTGGATTGAAAAAACTGAATTCTCACAGTTCCTCACAGACTTCATACACAATATTAATTTCTTAACCAAAATCAAAGTGGCAACTAATGCCTGCAGTATTATTCAGTGCAAATTACCATTATTATTTTATTTCAAGTAATTAAAGCAGATTAATATATTAAAAATAAACATAAACTCATTTACTTTTGTTACCATGCAAGAAAAGTTTAAGACAAAGCAGCTAATAAATCACTGCAATAGTGTGCTATGTCTCATATGAAAACTGCTTTTTTCATGTCTAACAGAAGGCAGAATTGTGTTAAATGGTTTTAAATACTTCCTTTCGCAATTTCACTGCTGTGTGTTGTTTGAGCGGACGAAGGATGAATGAGTATGTATAATAAGAGATATGAAACATTCTACTGAGATAAAAACACTGGGGAAGCAGTAGACCCACAATGCAAGGCAGTTCAAGACAAGAAGAAGTATATCTATAAAACCGGTGATTTTATTTAAGAATCTTTTAAGAAAAGGAGCAGTAAATACCTATACACCTACAGTTTTCCAAAGTAACAGAACCTTATGAATAAGAGGCATCTCTGTACACTAAGTAAGTCAAAAGAACTTTAGTGATTCCAGCAGAGGTGAAAGAAAGAGTACTCTCTGCTCTGTCTAGTAGACAGAGTGGAAGAGTCAGCTGAGGAGAAAAGATTCCATTTTATCTAAAGAGTTGTACCAGCCAAATATAAAAAGGTAACTTTAACCATGGACCACTGTGGACACAACAATTTGCAGAAACACATTGTTTCCTACTTCTAAAAACTGTATAAGGAAAGATAAATAGCCAATCTTCTGCTTTAGTTTAGACAAAGAAGTAACTAGGCATAACTCTTCCTGAAGTACCTACAATGAAACTGGATAGATAGATAGATAGATAGATAGATAGATAGATAGATAGATAGATAGATAGATAGATAGATAGATTGATAGGATAGACAAACAAAGAGAGAGACACACAGATGTGTACATACATGTGTATTTATATGGACAAAGAGACACCAAAATTGTCTGGTATTGACAATATATTGGTACCGCTTACCTTTGTAGCTATTACAATATGCCTGATCTCTATTTATGTTTGTCATTCGAATAACTGACAATGGACACTGAGAAGAGAAGGCTTCAGAGAGACCTCAATGAGGCCTTCCAGTACCTTCAGGGGACTTATAGAAAGGATGGAGAGGTATTTTTTCTACAGTCAGAGAGTGGCAGGACAAGGGACAATGGTTTTAAATTAAAAGGGGGAAGATTTTGATTAGATGATGTTAGGAAGACATTCTTTACTCGGAGGGTGGTGAGGCAATGCAATAGGTTGCCCAAGAAGCAGTGAATGCCCCATCCCTGGAAGTGTTCAACGCCAGACTCTGAACATCCTGATCGTGGCCTGCCTGGAAGGCAAATTGTACATAAATGATCTTTAAAATCTCTTCCAACCCAAGCCATTCTATGATTCTGTGATATAAAGAATCTAGTATTTCTTTAGGGGGACATTCAAGCTGCTCAAACAGTACAGTTGTCATTTCTCTGCTTCCACAAAGTTCCCAGCATTTACAACCAGAAAGGTATCATTTTTTCAGTCAGGCAGAGGATAAAATGACATGCAAGGTGTAAGTTTTGTTTTTCTCTTTTTGTAAACATCTTTGCAATATACACGTAGTCACTACCCATTTCTACAGAATAGATTGCTTTTTTTTTTTTGCCAGAATACTTCTGGCCAAAGACCATGACCTCCTCAAAAGCTGAATCTGCCTGTGATGTGCTTCAAGCAATGTTGTAAGCCCATTCATTTTTTAAGTCAACACACACACGCATTTCATGCATTGTTGGAGGTCTGCCACTGTTTGTTGTGTGCTTGCTTCTTAAAAACTATTTGGAAAGTGTTCATTCATTAAAAAATGTTATCTCCAGAAAAAATTCAAATTTTCTGAAGGTTGAGTTTTACACTACTGCCTATGGAACTTGTGGTTTTGTTTATTTAGAACAATTATCTACATTTGTAACATCAGCTTCCAAAAATACTTTATTGTTCATTCAAATTCTACTGCAATTTAAATACCCTTCAAGCAGCCATGACCTAATATGGCCCTAATGAATACTTATATTTTCAAGACTGAATGCCCATTCTATGTCATGATGCAGTTTTGTACTTCATGCCCTTTGTTATTCAAAAGAACTTCTGATAAGTGACGAGTCTGAGCCAGTATTCAGTTTTAATTAATTGCATGGGGTAATCAGATATGGCCAAATGACTGTGTGGTGTCTACAAAGCTTATATATGTCTCTCTTCTTTTTTGCATTTTTCAGACTTAAATATGCATAAAACACACAGAAGATAACTCAATTCAAATATACAGAATAGTTAATAAAGATGTCAGTAATGACCTGGTACAGAAAATGAGGCATTTATTATTCTACAGACATCCACAGCTGTTGGATGGTTTTACTTCTGAATGCAGCATTCTGTAGCCAACTTAAAAGTTAATATAGCAAATTGACACAGATCTACTCTCATTTATTACATTTGAGTAAGTGAGAACAGATCTATAGGAATTCTTCACATAGCTAATTAGATTTGCCTTTGGCGACGTCTGTGGTGTGTATCTAGAACATTAAATGAATTGTTGTCATCAAACTTCGTTAACAGGACAGCAGTGCTTTATCTGATGCATTTTCATGTTCACATTTCAGCTTCAGATTAGATTGAGTTCCTGTATAAACAGGTTCAGCTAAATTTAGTTTAGCAGAATTGTACCCATGGTAAGATCAGCTTTGAATGTGGCCTGTTGTGTCATTTGAGGTTACATGCTGCCTTAAAGTCCCAGCACAAATTTCACAAAATTATCTTTGTAATGAACACTTTAAGATTTTAATTCTTGTTTGTAACCAATTCTCAATATTTGATCTAAATCTAAGGAGATGGAATTGTTGATGGATTGTTTGAAGTTCCATGAAAGAAGAAATTAGTCTCATGGCAATGAGCAGTATGAAATAGTAATAAGAAGATCTCTCAGTACCATTTGATTACACACCAATGGAAGTGCAAAAATCTAGGGAGAAGTGTCTTTACAACTCCCCTATATGTGGGGATACAAAGAAACCTGATGAATGAAGAGATAATAGGAAAAGAAAATTAGGGAGCTTGAAAAGAACTGAAAAATACATAGATGTTAAATACAGTAAAATCAATTAAAAAGATGTAACTCAAAGAAAAATAAGCTTTTCAGTGATAACATTCAAAATTTAGCTGAGATGGAGGTGTCCTGAGCTGGATAGTGATAGACTTAGAATACATTTCTTTTATCTTAGCTGGTTCAAAAAAAGACCATGTGGAATGTTTCATTTGGCTTCAAAGTGATAAAATGTCTCAGTAGAACAGCTTATAAAAGCAGTCTTGTAATTAATGAGGGCTGATATACCAAGCTACAGGATTATAGATTTACCTATTCCTGTTCTCTTCTATTCTCTCCTTTATACTACAGAAAGAGAAAGGCATAAATGAGTAGTACCTAAAGATACCTTCTGGAAAGGCTGTGCACATTTAAGAGGCAAGAAAATTCTTATTTGGGTATCTGATGCCACTTTAATTTGTATTATCATAGAGTCACAGAATGTCTTGCATTGTAAGGGACTGTAAATATCATGTAGTTCCAAACCCCTGCTATGGGCACAGACACCTTCCACTAGACCAGGTTGCTCCAAACCCTGTCCAGCCTGGCCTTGAATAATTCCAGGGATGGGACATCCACAACTTCTCTGGCATCTTGTTCCAGTGCCCCACTACTCTCACAGTAATTAATTTCTTCCTAATATATAATCAAAACCTACTCTCTCTCAGTTTAGATCTAAGATCTCAATGAGGCCTTCAGCTTTTAAGATAGTATAATTTTAAGAGAAACGTGTCCAACAGAATGAGACGGGCATGCAGGAAAAAGGATCTTTGGCCCATTGCTAGAGCTAGCCAGTACATTTGTACAAGAAGCAGATAAAAACCTCTCCTGTTTGTGATCAAACATAGCTACAGCTGATTGTCACTTTGGGAATAACAGGTATCTCCTCACTGTGGAACTTTAATCATCCTGTTATAATTAACATTTATCATATGTATTTCCCAGGATGAGTTGGGATTGGATGGAGATTTTACAATTGAAAATATCTATAATGGAGCTCTCCTTAAAGTGGTTTCTCAACTGGTTTACTCATTCAAATTAAGTACATCTCATGATATGCTATTTCAGTTTCATCTTTAATGAAGAAATGTGCAGATGGACAGCAAGTAATATTCTCTAGAGCTTATGACACTGTCTTTTTTTGCCAGCAGTCTAAACACAGCATTAAAAGCTGTAAGCTACAAAGAAGAAATATTTTTCTCCCTTCCCCCCCTCTTTTTAACAATGTATCTTTAGAGTTTTACTGCTGAAAAAATGATAGAGGAAGTTTGACTTTTGATGACAATGAAGAGAATATTTTCATTGCCTAAAACTTTGAACTTGATGCCAACATTTTATTTAAATTGAAATTAAAAAAAAATAATTCAAACCAATAATAAATTGTTTGAATGTTTTGCATGAGGGAAAAGCGTGTTTGAAACTAACAGCAGTCCCTTCTCTGGGGCAAGGAAGAGCAAAAGGATCACTTGAAATTAAATACTTCTGTACAATTCCTAGATAAAGTACATTTTAAAAGCATTAGGGTATGTATTGAGAAATGTGTCTTCAAGGGTAAATCATTATGGATGGTTATTTCATGTCCAGAGACTATGTTACTTCATAATAGATTTTAATAATGGAGAGTTGTTTGGTTTTTTTTATTTAGAGTGGTCGTGTATTAACCAAACAAGGGAATACTTTTTAACTGAAAGCAAGTGAAAAACCACAATTATACCTAGACTGAATTTTACAGTAGGATGTTAAATGATTGATGGTGAGTAATTTAGCTACAGAACAAGATGTGTTGTTGGGGTTAGCTATGGCATCTTTTTTCATTTTCTTGTAAGGCAAGCCTGTTATTTAAGGAAATAAATGGACAAAGGAACAGAGAGGTTATACACCTCAATTAATAGTATCTTGCAGGTCTCTTGGCTCTTTGTGTTCCATGCTTTTAGCTTGCAGAACTTTGTAGGAACAAGGAATTTATAATTGCAAGACAGGCTATGGGAAAAGACATTATTGAGTTATAAATAAACAATAATGACAAATAAAGTTATTATTGAGTGTGTTTCTCTATTGCTATGAAAAGTTTTCTGAGACATAGCAAAAACTCCTTGTTAGCTAAAAATACTGAAAAACAACCCTAACAAGTGCCAAAAAAATATGAAATTCTGAAGGCTATCACAATATCAGTAACAACCTTCAGAGTATTTGGTGTTGGAACTTGATGTTGACTTGACCAGTGCTTTGACAGTTGGAATTTACCTTGACTCCATTGTTCAGAATCAAACTGGGATTCTAGTATGTCTTCTCATAATTCTTTTGAAACTGAGAACTCCGATTATTGAAGACTGATTCAATATTCCAAGATCACTGAGGAAAGCAGAATTAGACCTTGGGTTTCTGCTCGTCCAGACAATGTCCAGTCCTTAAATTCCTTCTTTCTGCTATCCATCCAAATTACTAAATAGAAACACTTTCATGGGTATACTCATGGTATAAAATTAGATGGTTAGGTGATAAAAGCTCATCTGCACATTCACAAATGAGCATAAAGAGATAGTGGGAAAGGTGGGAAGAGCCTAAACAATACCCCACCCCAGCTACTTCCAGGCCCACCACAGGAGCCCTCAACACAGAAGCAATCCATCTCAACAAGCCAAGAGAACAGGGCACAACGGCAGGTGGGAATCCTTAACAGGGAATGAACACCCTGCTGGGCCATTTCAGGTCTTCCTCAGGAGATCCTCAGCTCCAGTCTCTGAGAGACTGGGTATGAAATACTAGATACAAACCAGCAATGTTCCCTGCAGCCTAGAAAGCCAACCAGATCATGGGCTGCGTGAAAAGAACAGCAGGTCAAAGGGGGAAATTCTGCCTCTCTACTCTGTCCTCATGAGACCCCAGCTGGAGTACTGAATCCAGCTCTGAGGACCACAACATAAGAAAGACATTGACCTTTTAGACCAGGTCCAGAAGAAAGCCACAAAAATGATCGAGGGATAGAACACCCTCTGACCAGAGAGACTGAAAGAGTTGGAGAAGAATCCAGGGAGACTTTATTGTGGCTTTTCAGTACTTAAAGGAAGCTGTGGTGGTTTGACCCTGCCCAGCTGATAGGTGCCTCACCAAGCCGCTCTATCACTCCACTCAATCAGTCATGGGAAGAAAATATGACAAAAAACCCTTAGGTCAAGATTAGGATAGAGAGATCACTCAACAATTAGTGTCATGGTCAAAAAAGACTCAACCTAGGAAAATTAATTTAATTTCTTGACAATCAAATTAGAGTAGGATAAGAAATTCTAAAACACCTTCCCCTGACCTCTTCCTTCTTCATGGGCTCAACTTCACTCCAGATTTCTCTGCCTCCTTGCCCAGGCAACACAGGGGGATAGAGAATGGGGTCAGTCGGTTCATTACTGCACAATAAGTTGTAGATGCCTCGTTCCTGGAAGTGTTTGAGGTCAGTTTGAATAGGGTTTTCAACAACCTAATCTAGTGAAAGATGCCCCTGCCCACAGCAGAGGAACTAGTTATTTGATCTTTAAATATCCATTCTAATCCGAAAAGTTCTGTGGTCATATGTTTCTATGAATAAAAATTTCTGCAGTTGGAATGGAGTTTCCCAGGTAACAAATAATTATATAAAACACTAGTAACAGATGTTGGTGTAAGAATTCTTAGTCTCTTATTATACTAAACTTTTCGGTCTTAAAGTAATGATTGACTCATATCTCAGTCAAAGGAGACTTCCTTATAGCCATAGCAGACATTTAAAGCCACACAGTTTTTGAGTTTAGAAATTAAAACCATCATATAGTGCAAATGGCAGACCTAAAAGCGTATCATGAAGTGGTGTCTCCAAATAAGTAAAGATTAGTCTTATGCCTGAAACTGAAATATTGAAATGACCAGTATTATTAACGAGGAAAAAAATAATTTCAACTAGGGTCAGAATAACTTCCACAATCTTCATATAAATACTAAACAATACAGCAGAGAGTATTCAAATGTCCTTTTGGCCCTTATATGCACCATTAGCCATTTATTTCTTTTATGAGAAATCTTAGTCACATCTTTCTTCTTCAGTTATTCCAACACAGCTCCCCTGAGGTAGATGCATTTGTACAGATGTAAATCAGGTGAGAATTATGGAATGATGTAAATCAAAATATGCATCACCCTACTGAGATCACCATACTGAGATCATTAGAAATATATTGGAGAGCAGCATTTGTGAAGATTTTAATTTTTAAATTCCCTAACAGATTCAAATACATAATATTGTGATCAATAATGTCCTATGCTAAATGGTCATATTTTCATATTAAGAAGGAAATTGTCTACAGCCAAATGTTACACAGTCTAAAGCATGAGTTTATATTGCAGTGAATTATACAGACCACAGTACAATTGTCACAGCTCCATTAGCAAAGAAAACTGCAAAATGTTTGTTTCTTTAAAATTGTCAGATAATCTGGCTAGTCCAGGCAATTTAAACAAATTTAAACAAAAATATTTAAACAAAAAATGGAAGAACATTAGGCTTTAGTACTCATGCAGACAAATCAGACTTCAGGAAAATTCTCTACACAGCCCTGAGACTGGACCCTGCAGAACTTAAGCCAAACTTAAAAAAAAAAAATAAATATACAGTAAAAAATTCAAGGATTCATCTTGGTTTCTTATAAATTATTAATTTCATACACACTGAAGGCAGAAAAATAAGATGTTTTTTATGGGTTACAGTGAAGAGCCTATAGAGCTCTATAGGGTTGCAGAGATGTTGTGGTAAATCAAGGCATCTTAATGTCATAAAAATGAAGGTACATTTAGAGTCTTGTTCAAAGTTTCTTGTTTTACAAGGTAAATTTCATTAATCTTGTAAGATTATTTAATTTAAAATAATAGTTATTTGAGATGGGGGGTCGGAAAAAGCTGTATGTTAAATCAGGTAGTCAATGCCAATGTCAGCACAAGATGGCTTTCTGCAATATATCCTTCAATGCTGGGATTTATACCCTTTCCCTGTAAATATTATTGATCAGAATAATAGATCTCATATTTGAAAAATATTTCCTGGAATTCTTTTGATTATTTTCTTTCTGTTGCTTCAGGCATGATTCTCTTAAAACAAACAAACAAACAAACAAACATTAAATATAACCTGAATTTTTTAAAGATGAGCTGAATTATCTTAAATAACTCTGGAATTGCCTGTAACTTTTTAAGCTGCCCTCACACAGAAAGAGGGACATCTTTCTTTTTTTTGCTTTTTCCTGTTGATATCATAAGATTTAATTCATTATAAAGGCATTTATGTACAAAATACAGTGCTATTGCCTACTGTCTGTCATGGTGATTTTGATATCCTTTTTGTCAGCCTTAATAATCCTTTGCAGATTTTCATGTCTATCCTGTTCAAGTACTCAAAGACTGTTACTTTATCCTGCTAAGTTGTCAGGCCAGGTTATCAACATTCTCCTTGAAGAAATCCCTCTAAGTCAATCACTCTACCCCTCTGTATTCTTTCCAGCTCCCAACCTTTGTTAGGTATCTGAGAGTACAGAGTAGGAATTCAAAGGTTTGCTTTTATACATGCTTGAAAACATGTTCCATCTTTTTATTCAATCTTTATTCAACCATGAATTTCAGACTTAACAACAAATCTGTCTTTAACTGTCAAATCACATTATAATTCAGGTGGGAAGAAAGACTCACACTAACTCTGTGATAATCTATGACTTCATGTTTTAATTGCTGTTGACCTTACCAAACTATTCAAGTGATGTTTACCAACCTGCTCTTTCCTTTAAGCTGCGATGATAAGGAAAACACAGAATTGCAAGAAGCACAAAACCAGAGGTTTATGTTTCCTTTCCAAGGATATTATCCGCTTCAGCTACCCACTAAAAGCACAGTTTCATTCTTTTTCTGTTTCTTTTGGTAAAAGTGATGAGCTAATGTACTAGGTGATTTCATTGGGCATATGTCAAGTTACAAGAGCAAAGGATGTGTCATTATTGCTACTGACACAGGCCCTTGACAGACATCAAAGGAAGAGCTCTCACACTATTGTCAAAATGCATTCATAACTGAATGACCATTATGTGGGCCATGCAAGAGAAAGAAAAGGTAATTTGGGTTAGAGAATGAATGTCAAGAGAGCAAGTGCATCCCATCTGGGTTTGCACCATGTGGTGGTTCAAACAACTTGTAATTTAATACTAGAAGAGTTAGACTCATGAACTTTAGAATCGGTTCACTTTGGAAGAGTGATGATAAAAGGAGATGGATCCATCACCACCAAGTGCTTAGAGCAGTACTTTGCCTTGCACATTTCCTTGTGAACAAAATTAACTCCTCACTAATTTTTGTGACTTAAGCAGCAAGCCGCCTTAGCAGAGGAAGATGAGTGGAAGCACATGGTCAGAAAATCTGAGATGAAACATTTGCCCAAATATAGCCATCCAGTGTCATTTGAGCTGACCTAGAGCAAAAAACCTGGACAGTTTTTGCCAGTACAGAAGGCACTGTTCCCACTAAGTCTCGTAACTATGTATGAGCTTTGTTTGGATGCCTCAGATACCACACAGAATTTTAAATGTCACTGGATGACAATGTGTAGGCAATTGAATCATCAAAATTATAGAAAACAGAGCTGCAAATGAGCTTGAAGCCTGCAAATATTCATGTTGCATAGAAGAATATACATTGTATTCATTTAGGCAAACCATGCCATAATTGTTCCTATTGGAGACAATGGCAATGTTCCCACTGATTAAACTAGGGGAAAATCTTGCCCTTAGTTGGGCTATGAATGTTCAATCAAACAATCTGGACCACAGTGAACACCTTTGTGCCCTGCCACCCACTCAGGAAAGATCTTCAGCTAAAGGTAGCTTCTGTTTTCTGTTAAGTAGCAAAAGGAGACTGGTTTCCTAACAAATTTATTTATTTTTGTTGTCTTTTTCTTTCTCTTTAGCTCATGTAATTTCCTACTCTTACCTTTTTCATCAGTTTTACTGGTCCTTAAGCTAAAAAGCACATACTGTAGATGTTCTCACTTTCCTTAGTTGTCTGCCAGGAAAATGGCAAAAAAAACTTTTTAAACTTCTCAATTATAACCTTTGCTGATGGTTCCAGTTAAGAAAAACCGAGTATTGGGGAGCAGTGGTCTTTTGGATTCCCTCACCTCTTTCCTCACCTCTGTTGTGGTGTATCTGGTGAACCTGGTGTATCTGGTGAAATAAAAATTCAGAAATAGTAATAGTAATAACAAAAATAATAAAAATTATCCATAGTAGTAGTAGTAGTAGTAATGCTAATGAAGTTTTGTCTGGTTTTTGGAAAGCTGAAAAGTAAATTTGGACACCGTATTTGGAGGATACAAAAGTTGGTGAACAAAGTGAAGGGGAGAAATTATTGTCTTCCTTTTTAAGGACTACAGTGGAACAAATTAGAAACAATTTGAAAATACAGAGACTGTCTCAGTGGCTAACACTGATAAATGAGACCCAGAGTCAAACCCAATCAAAGATGACTATCGGTGTTCAAATTGGGGTTGTGCTGACCTTTATTTTGATATGTTATGCTCTGCTGACTTTGTGGAGGAAGAGCATTTCAGACAGAACTTTCAGCTGGTTCACTGATTCATATTTGTTTATTGGGATGATATATTACTGGCTATATAAATTGTTTAGTGCCACAAGTATGATTATTAGCAGCAGGAAAAAGAGGGTGACCACACACAAATTTGCTAATCATTATTTATCTTGAAGCTTAGCAAAATAAAGTGCTAGACAATTTATTTCACCTTTCGCTTAGACCATCCTTATTTTGACCTGTGTCTCCTGTTATTCTGAAAACACAAAACAGAGAGAATATTTGTTTTTCATAGAACAAAATTATTGTTCATGCCTCAGACCAAAATGACAGCATATAACATTAGAAGCAATGCCATTATGGAGACAGTCTGATGGAACTGGCAGTACTCATAAAATTATAGAATCATAGA
>VYXB01003266.1:276552-326569 GCA_013397135.1 Pachyramphus minor | reverse complement strand
AAAAAAAAAATAAAATGGTAGTAGATATAGGGTACTGTCCAACTGTGGACAGAGATAGAACCCTGAGAACCTTTTTCTCAATCAGATGAAAACCCCACAGTCTAGAAAAGAAATTAAGGCATATTAATATCTTTGGATTTAAGATATTATAAGATATATGCATGTTACACAGTAATTTTAAAATTATAAACTTGTTCTGAAGAATACAAGTAGAGTTTTCCTTAGTTAGAAAAAAGCATTATTTAAAGTAATACCAAAAGAATGTATATGAGGAATCTTAATCCCCTTCCTTTCACCTTGACAGCTGAGGGAAAACTGCTTAACCGATCAGAGAAAGCTACTGTATATTAATGCAAAAAAGAGATACTGATATGAAAAGAGAATAGAAAGGTTTCCTAGTGAAATGAACACTATGGCCAGCACAGGATTAGAAAGCACAGGGCTGTGTGAGCAGAGAAGAAGAAATAAAATAGGTATTTAAGGACGCTATTAAATCGGAAAGAAGAAAACATTGTCAGGGCAATGAAACTGCAACTCTCAAGATGTCCACAGCAAAGAAGCAGCTGATTTTTAACCTCTGAAAGTTGAGAAGGCAACAGAAGAAGTCATGTTCCCTTGTAGCCCAGGGAGAAGGGTTTTGTGTAGGCTGGGGTAAAGATTAAGTGATTTGCTATCCTTTTTCATCTCTCATGTCTAACAATTCCTTGTAGATAGGATCAGGAAGAAAGCAGGTATGAAATATGTTAGTTCTAGCTCATGTTATTAACTACCATCTATAAAATGTAACAGAAGGATGCTATGTACATTTTGTATATGTAACTATGTACAGCATATATGAGAATGTATATAGTTAATCATATTTTTGAAGTGAATTTCTATCAAATAAAATGAAACATTACTATGTCTTAGTTCTGTTTTACTGTCCTTACTGTCTTCCAGGCCTTTTCTTACCTTGGCCTCTGTTGTACATTCTAACAAAGTTGGGATTTTCCTCTTGCTCATTTTTTTTCCTTTCTCTTTTTTTCTTTAATAACTCTTCTGAAGCCAACTTTCACAAAGCTTGTCAGTTTTATTTGGGGAAGGAGTTGGCCCACATTACAAGGGTTCTCTAACCTTAAAGTTATCACAGCCAATATTGCACAGCTGCAGCTGTTTGGGAAGTGTTGAAGCACTTGGGCAGGTACACGGAGCAGCTGTTCTTCCTGTCACTGGTGCAGCACTGCAGATCAGGCTGTATTTTGTGCTTGTCTATTCTGCTGACATGGTAAGTTGTCCAAGGAAAAAAACAATGGGGCTGGCAGCTCACCACAAAGAGTGAACAAGGATTTTCATGGTAGGGTGGAGAGCCTACTGCTAGGCATGGGCCAGGGAGAGAGGTGGGTGTTCTGGACACAAGGAACAGCATAAACAAGGAGATATTTTCATGTTTTACCAAAGGGTAAAAAGGGAGCAAGCTGCAAACAGCCTCTCTCCTAGAGTATAGTACTGATGTTATCACACTGGATAAAAGAAGATAAAAGAAGCTTTTACATAACTACCCAGTTAACAAAAGAGACTTATTCCTTGCAGTATGACCAGAAAGGAAGAAAATATAACTGCTTTCCCAAAATGACCTCGACAAACTCTGAGAACACAAAAATGAAGACTAGATAATCACAGATTAGAAACTTCAAAAGTAACAGAGAGGGAGAGTGTTAGGATCTAATTATTAAAGTTATTAGAGATTCCTCTGCTGGAAATAAGGTGCAAGCAAGACCACATGCCAAAGCCTATAGTATGAATTTTATTTAACGGTAAATGAAGGGTTCAAGGAGGGAGAGAGAGATAGGGAAAAGGAGGAGATGGGGGGGGTTAGATTAAGTAGAAAAAAAGATATCACCACTCCATAGATCCTGACAACATCCCATTGGTCCTCTTCTTCTGATCTTCTCAGGGGTTTCAGGCTGTACCTGCCAAGTGGTAGAGTGAAAGAGTCCGCAAAACTCTGCTTTCTTGGGGCTTATATTGCATGGAGGCTACATGGAAACTCCCCCTGTGCCTCCCCTGGATGATGTAATACTGGATCATGGGACATTTCAGGAGTCTTTGGCACCTTCTAAGATGTTTCAGCTGTCACTTATGTCAATGCTCCCCAGAGTTTTCTCAGCTGAGTCATCATATAAGGGAGGACATTGGCATGACAAGAAGGACTATCCCACCTTGCAGGATTTGCCTCTTATCAGTCTCTTCCCTTATTTTGAAGTCCAGTTTGTAGCTGCAGGTATGCACACCCTTCTGCACCTGGGAGGCCACTCTGTGCATCACCAGCACAGCAGCCATCCAAGGGTGTGAGCCATCAGCACCAGTCTCTTACAGCACCTGGGGAGTTACTGCAGGTGGTCAATTGTTAGCAGTTCAATCTCTTACATTGGTGGATACATTCTTCTCCTTTCACCTGGGGTAGCTGGTCAATGGTACCTCCTTATCTCAAGGTCCTTTTGCAGCCCAAATTAGTAGGCATATTCAGAGAGGGGTTTTGGTAGATGAGCAGCTGTTTCTTTGCAGTTTGTTACAGTGGACAAAAGTCTTTTGGTGATCTCAAAAATGTTTAAGCTATTAACCATTTCAGTCTCTGTCAGAAAGCTCTGACAGGAAGCATAATGCTGCTTCTCCCAAAATTTGCACTAAAATCAAAATTATTGGTGATAGGTAAATGTGTAGTGTCCCAAAGTGTAAAATTCTTCTTATATGAGTGACAGAGGACATGTTATTTGCAATCCTCATGACTGGAGAAGGCTGATGGCTACTGCAGAAGAAACTAACAGCTGTATGACTGTATGGCATTTAATAACTGTAGAGTTACTACTTAAAAGGTAAGCAATACTAAAAGTAATATTTTGAACTATTTATTTCTATTAGTGCATATTAGATTGAATTTGAAGCTTACCATGGAAAAGAATTTGTTCATTGTTTATCATGAAGTGCTTAGAAGAGCACTTGCTTTATAAGGCAGGAAGAATATTGAGATATGCGAAGAATGGGATAAAAACCTTATTGAAAAACTGAAAAAATCAGGAGGTTTAATGCATGTCAAGTTCATGTCACCTCTTATTAGGGTATACAAATAGTAATCAAAAAATCCTGAATTTCCTAGATCAAGAATAAGTGGCAGTATGCCACAAGAGGGAAATCAATGATTAAAAGGGCAATCAATGTTTCACTTACTTTAGGGAGCAAAGAGAGCAACAAGGATGTGTAAATATGATTGAATTCAGATCACAGAATCATTGAATGGTTTGGGTTGGAAGGGGCCTTGAAGATAATTTAGTTCCAGCCCCCCTGTCATGGGCAGTAACACCTTTCACTAGGCCAAGGTGCTCAAAGCCCCACCCAACCTGGGCTTGAACAGTTCCAGGGATGGGTTATCCACAATTTTTCAGGGGAACCTGTTCCAGAGCTTCATTGCCCTCAAGTAAAGAATTTCTTCCTAATATCTAATCTAAACCTGCCCTATAATTAAGGACACATAGTGACTACATGGAGAGCGTGGAGTTGCTGGAGAGCATTACTGAGTTTATAAAGACAGTCTGCTCAGAAACAGCTTCCACCACAGACCTCACTTGGATGTTTGAACTTAGAGATCTTAGCTCATGAAGAGCTTATGAAAACCCCTGCCTCTCCTTACTTTCCCAACAAGCTCTACATAAGAACATTCCTAAGCTGGCTCAAAGTCTGAAAATTGTGCTTTCCATGGAACTAGATGAAATACACAAATTTTGGAATTCAGAGTTTTGTTAGCATGTTGGAAATGCTGACATGATTGCATGGCAATTCCCTTAATATTTTTTTTCCTTAACTGTATTGTTTACATACAAGGAGGAATTTTGGATTGGTCATAGCATGTGTAAACATTTACATCAATTACTACTGAAAAGTTCACATTCAAATTAGCGTTTTCTTCACAAGGTCTCAGAGTCTGGAAAAATAATAGCACCTTGCTGTTTTAGTAACTTCTTACTATGGCTCCTCATATTATCTATTCTCAAGAGTCAGAAGTTATGAAGTGCAAAAGCAAGCCACAAACAGAATGACTGCTGTCAACATTCTCTTAGCAAATTTCAGTTATAAATGCAAAATATTAAAGTTTAAACTGCAACAATGACTTTCATTTTCCAAGTGTAGTCAGATTTCCACCATTTTAGCAATGAAATAAAACTGGTCAAATCAGTGTTGTTTATAGAGTTCAAAAAGGATGATTAAGTTGTACAAATTTTTTAATTTGGTAATAACAACTAGATATAACTAGATATAACTGTCATAAAGCTGTTTTTTCATTCATATATGGAAGAGTCTATAAACTAGTAACTCTGTGTTTTCAAGAAAAATAAGTGCACCAAATTAAGGCTTACATTAAATGCCACATGATATGTTATTGCTGATAGTTGTTTATTCACAAAGCTCACATAACACCAAAATTTAACATCCAACCCTGAATTCTTTCTCTCCTGTGTATATAGGATTTGATAAGCATACACTGGTGAATTGCTTTGTGGGTGTGCAAGCAGCTCTTGTATACCGCCACACAACTCATAGGTGGCATTTACACTGTTCAGCTCACTCAAAGCCAATGCATTGAGTAAAGATGATTCATACTGACTTTTGCTTTAGGTGGCCAGAAGTAACTACATGAGGAAGCAGAAGAGCAGTAGCAGATAAATAGCAAGAATCATGGGCATGGGGGTCTGAGTGATGTTTTCTTGACCCCGCCAGTGAGGGGAAATGAAAAGAAGGGCACTAATAGGACAAGTCAATAATTGTTTGCAGAACCTGTGTTGGTGACAAGGATTTGAATTGCATGACCGTGGGACCATGCTTGCAGATCACTGTCTGCTTGAGAGAGATGAGATCCACCTCACTAAGCAGGGCAAAGCTATTTTTACCAGTAGGATCACTGATCACATAAGGAAGGCTTTAAGCTAAGAAATAAGGCAGAGAGAGAGAGAGTAATTGTGAGGGATTGATGGACACAATGAAAAGCAAAGGGCATAGAGTGGTGTGACAGAAACACACAAAACAACAAGATGGGGCTTACATTCATGCTTGAATGTAAGCAAAGAAATGTCTACAAAACACCATAATGGAGAAATCCCCCAATCCCTTTCTAAGCAGTCAACATGCTGGGGTGCCTCTCTAAAATGCCTGCATACTAAGACGTGCAGCATGGGGAATAAACACGATGAGTTAGTCCGTGTGCAGCTGCAAGGCTATGATCTTCTTGAGATCACAGAGACATGGTGGGATGGCCCCCATGACTGGAGTGTTATAAGGAAGAGAGACCAGCTCTTTAGGTAGGACTGGGTAAGACATCAAGCAGGGAAAGTTGTCCTTTATATGAAAGAGTGGTTGGAGTGCATGGAGAAATGCCTGGGGATGGACAAGGGACCAAATGAGAATTTATGGGGGAGGATTCAAGAGACAACAAGAAAGGGTGACATTATAGTGGGTGTCTGCTACAGTTTGCCTGACCAGTAAGAACAAGTGGATGAGGTGGACAGAGAAGAGCAGCCTCACGTTCTCCTGTGGGAGTTCAACCATTCAGATATTTGCTGCAGGGACTATACCACAGAGCATAAGCAATACAGGAGGTTCCTGGAGTGTGCTGATAACTTCTCCCAAGTCATAAAGGAGTCAACAAAGACCAATAATGAGCAATGCTTTGTTGGACCTCATAGCAATAAGGGGATTGTTGGGAATGTGAAGCTCAAGGCAGTCTTGGCTGTAGTGACCATGAGATAGGGGAGCTCAGGATCCTGAGGAGAGAGGAAGTGTAAAAAGCAGGCTTACAACCCTGAAGGGTGAATTTTGGCTCTTCAAAGATCTGCTTTGAAGAGTCCCATGGGGTACATGCCTGGAGGGAAAAGGGGCACAAGGAAGCTGGTTAGTATTTAAAGATCACTTTCTCCAAGCTCAAGAAGAGTTCATCCCAGTGAATAGGAAATTAGGCAATGATGCCATGAGGCCTGTGTAGATGAACAAGGAGCTCCTGGTCAAACTCAAAAAGGAAGCATACAAAGGGTGGAAGCAAGGATGGGTTAAAGGGTGGAACCTGGGAGAAATACTGAAACACTGTTCAAGAACACAGGGATGAAGTTAGGAAAGCTAAAACACAACTGGAATTGGATCTAGCT
Organism: Pachyramphus minor; assembly: GCA_013397135.1. Lineage (NCBI taxonomy): Eukaryota > Metazoa > Chordata > Aves > Passeriformes > Tyrannidae > Pachyramphus > Pachyramphus minor. The sequence goes on along the minus strand of VYXB01003266.1, from coordinate 320,402 downwards.
AGGGATGTCAAATACAACAAGAATGGTTTCTGTAAGTTCATAGGTGACAAAAGGAAGACTAGGGAAAATGTAGGCCCATTCCTAAATGAGATGGATGACCTGATGACACAGGACATGGAAAAGGCTGAGTTGCTGAATGCTCTCATTGACTCAATCCTTACTAGCAAAACCAGCCTTCAGGAATCCCAGGTTTCAGAAATCAGGGGGAAAGGCTGGACCAAGGAAGATGTACCCTTGGTGGGAGAGGATCAGGTCAGAGAATACTTAAGCAAACTGAACATATGCTAAGTCCATGAGCCCTAAAAAGATGCACCCACAGGTGCAGCAAGAACTGATGGATGTCATGGCAAAGCCACTCTCAATAATCTTTCATTGATCATGGTGACTTGGAGAAGTGCCTGAGGCTGGAGGAAAGCAAATGCCACCTCCATATTCAAGAGGGGCAGGAAGGAGGTCACACAGAACCACAGGCCAGTCAGCCTCATCCTGATCCTTTGGAAGGTAACGAAGCAGCTACTCCCAGAAAGTACCTACTTTCCAGGTACTTCAGTGTCGAGAAAATCATTGAGTCATCAGTATGGAATTGCCAAGGGAAGATCAGGCCTGACCAACTTTATAAACTGATTGCCCTGGTAGATGAATGGAGCAATGGACACTGTTTATTTGGACTTCACTAGTGCCCTTGGCATCACCTCCTGTAAGATCCTCACAAAAAATCTTTGGAGATGCCTCTGCTGGACAGAACCACCCGGAGGTGGGCTGGGCACCGGCAGGATGGGCATGCACAGGCAGGCAGAGAGGCGATTTTCCCGCCTTCCCTCCCTTCCGCTGCCAGCCCCAATGGCCGCCCTTCCTCCTCCTCCCCCTCCCCCGGAAGCGGCGTGGGGGTTTTCCCCTCCGAGCAGGAACTCAATGCAGCCCAACTGAAGGTAAGACTAGAGAAGGAAGGTGCCCGGAGTGGGGGCCGGGGTCCACGCTATGGCGGTGTCGCGGTAGCGAACGCACCTGCCATGGGGAACGCGGGGCGCAGCGGGTGGCACCTCCCGCTCCCGGCGAGCCGCGCCCGCCCCACCCCTGCTCGCCGCGTCGCCCTCGGGCCGCACAGGAAGCGGCGACAAGGCGGGTCGGGACCGTGGTGCCTGCGGGAGGGGGTGGTGAGTGAGCGGGGTAGGGGCGGAGCTCGGGGCCGCCGGTTTTAGCGCAGCGCCGGCGGGGCTGAGCCCGGCGAGCAGCTGAACCGTCAGTCCCTGGGGCCCGTGCGGGGCCAGAAACGTGAGTCAGCGCCGCCGCCCCCCGGGGCAGGGCTGCCGGGGCCGTTCCGCGCCGCTCCCGGAGCACAGCGGAGCTGGGCGGGACGGCGCTTGTTTTGGAAGACGAAGCTCAGCCCTCTTGCTCTGCTGCGGTCCTAGAGCGGCCCGGAGCAGCCAAAGCAGCCGAAGTGGCCCAGTTCACCCGCGGCTGTTACCGGCCCGCCCCCAGTCGTGCCTGAGCGCCGCAACGCTGAAGCTCGGGCCTTGGCTCTCGCTGGGGCTTCGGCCTCAAGCATGTTATTGGGCTGCTACACTACAACGGTGGCTGCTGGAGGAGTATAAGTACTGGGATGCATTGTAGGTTTAGCCGTGTTTTGTGTACTTGGAAAAATACAGCAGTAGTCGAGTCAAAGTCGTTTATTGCTTCTTCGGGTATTAGTGATAATTGTCAGTGAATGAGAGACAGGCTTGTTGAGTGCAGATAGACTGTAAAGCCAAAGCAGGCATACAATGGAAAATGCTGTATAGTTAAAGAAAAAAAAATAAAATGCTGTATCATGTTTTGGTTTTTGTCTGTTTAGATAATGGAGTCTCATGGCTCTGTCAGCCTTCATAGGAGTAAATCACCAGCTTCTGAAAGTGAAGATGAGATTGAGTTCATTGGAGTAAGTAGATCTTGTACTGGAAGCACACTGCTTGTTGTAATTAATACACTCTCAATAGTCCACTAAAACAGGAGGGGGACTTTGTTTACTCTTTTGATGGTGATTACATTTCGATGGAAAGCGTTACTCTTGAATTTAAAGATAAAAGATAATTTGATTTGTGAATCTTTGTGTCAGATAACAAGTTTCTCTTAAAGGTTTATGTGCCCTTTCTTGGAAGAGTATAAGATGATGTCAGTTGGTCCTATAGAGGGACTATGGACTGGAATATCCCAGCAAGTCAGTGGGGAATTACAATGATCAATGACATATATAAAAGTCACTGTAGAGGATTTTGGTAATCATTGCATGATATAGTCTCACTATATAGTCTCACTCATGAATAGTCCCACTTAATGGAATAAAGCAAAGCAATGTTAAAAACACTGTACTTGGTTTAGAAGAAGAGGAAGGAAATCATAGGTTAGCAGCCTTAAACAGTCTTCTCAAGGTGTGAGGCACTCTGAAATAGCTGCAGTACAACGCGAAATCTAATACTGACATACTTAAAGTTACATTTACATGAATACATGTCAATGTAACTTTAAGATGCTTTTATCTATTGGATATCCAAGAAAAGCAGAATGTTTCTTATGCTGCTTGTAGTCTGGACTCAATCTGTCATCAGTGAAGCGGTGCTAAATGGCAGGGTTACATAGAAACATAAAGTTGTTTAGGTTGGGAAAGATCATTAAGATCATTGACTCCAACTGTTAACCCAGCACTACCAAGTACACCACTAAACCTTTCCCTAGTTGACTCACTGTTAACCCAGCACTGCTAAGTCTATCACTAAACTATATCCCTAAGTGCCACATCTACACATCTAAAGATGTTTTTCCTGAAGGACCAAGTCATGTGAGTAAGATTAAGTGATTAATTGATGCCAAGATTATTAATGGCTGGTTTCCTGTGGATTTGTCTCATTTTGGAACAATATGCTGAACAATAACTAGATTTTTTTTTCCCCGCTCTATTTTATATGGTGCTTGATTAAAGCCTAAGTTCAATGTACAAACTTTTTCTGCAGGGATATTTAGATGCTCAAGTATGAAGGATTTTTGCAAAAATTTTAAATACTTGAATATCTCAGAGACTTCTTAATCTTGTAGTTGATTTGGTCAAAATTAACTAATGAGTTCAGAGTTCATTATATGCACACAAGCTGGTACAAATACAGATCCTTTGTGGTCCCAGTGACAGTTGCATCCAAGAGAGGCTGCTGGAAGATGACTGTGCACAAGATGGTACTGTATAAATGGAATTTGAGAAGCCGCTGGGGTATTTCAGCCTGTGCTCATTTTGATAGGTAAAAAGTAGTTGTAGGCCATGTGATCTCTGTGTTTTTCTTGCTTTTTTTTTCTTTTCTTCTTGACAGTTGGGTGTGATTTTGGTGTGGGGTTTTTTGTTTCTTTGTTTTGGTTTTCCTTGTTTTGGGTTGTTTTTTTTTTTTGCATTTCACTCGCTGTATTACGGTATTTGAATTCATAGTGTACAGCTGTGACAAAAAGTCATTTGATGGAGCAAAGGCAATCTCTGCTGCTGCCAGACTTTTTTAGCTTTTACAGTCAGTTTCATGCTCATCCAGGAAACTTAAAACTATTCTTATAATAATTTCGCACCTTTTAATTCATTGTTACAACATATTTTGTCTATTTCATCACATTCTAAGTTTTGCATACCAGCAGAAAAATATAATTTAATCTGCAATGCAAGCTGTTATTCCTAATTTCTTAAGATAGGATGGCCTTGCCCACATTTTGTTTTCTTGGAAAGGATAAGGCAAGAGTGAAGAAATTCACAGGTGTAATGGGGTCTGTAGCATTTAAGTAGACAGATAATTCAGGTTTCCACAGTTTGCACCAAAAGCATTGGACTTAGATGGGAATTAGTTCATATAGCAAGTCAAGTGATTTGCTGAAAAAGCTATCATTTAAATATTTTGCTTCCTTTCCCTCTGAGATGTTAAATATTAGATATACAAGTAAGGTATTTGTCTCTCTGGCTTTTAGTTGTATCACAGCAGGAGCTGAATAAAATGGTAGTGGTGTTAGGAAGCATCTCTGAAGTAGAACTTGCTCTCAAGTCAGCCAAGGACTTGAATTTTTGTATTTGCTAGGTTATAGAAATCAAAACTTTCTAAGTGCGTGTTGGTTCACAATGTTGATCAGTTACTCGGTCTTAAAGTTGGAAGTCTGTTGGGGCAAAAATTTAGTGCACAAATAGTACTACTTGTATCAATTTTTAAAATTTATTTTATTGTAAACTTGTTCTATGATGTGTGTTTCCATGGTGCATACACAATTTATGCTCTTAAAAATATTTGTCAAAGATAAGTTTGTGGTCACATACATGAAAGCTAGTTTCATGTTTTCTGTATGCTAGTGTGTGTATAATTATGCAAAAGTTTAATTGTGCTGTTTAAGTAAACTGGGTATTTGGTCTGAATGCACTTAAAGCTAAAACCTGAACTAATAAAACACCTTGAATGATGGACAAGGTGTCTGTTAGCTAGGCCTGATTACCCAAAGATTGGGGGAAATGAGGGAGGGGGGCGAAAGAGACCACAGCTTAGGGCTTTTGGAGAAAACTTCTGGAGGCAGTAGAAATGAGAACTCCTTGAGAAGATGGCTTTGGAGATGCATATGAAGCTCCATCGTTACCAGTTGCCGATCAACAGTTAAATTTGGTATTTTGTGTAGCATAGTGAAATTACAGTTTTGTTGATTTAATGTTGACGCTTTCAGGCAAAGCAGTAAATTACAGCAGAGATGCCACAGCTTCCTGGGGACTTAAAAACCTAGAAATTCTTCTACTAACTGAAGAAGGTGTGAATTTTTTTTTGTTTGTTGGTAGCTCTTTGGCATCGCTGTTGGTTGGTGAGAAGAGTGGCCTTTGAAGATTATTTAGAGAAGTAATTGAAAAGAATGGTTGGGGTGGTTTTGGTTGATTTTGTTTGTTTGTTTTGGGGTTTTGTGTTTGGGTTTTGATATTTTTACTTGTTTGTTTGAATGTGAAGGACATGCTTACAAGATATGAAGCATATCTTAGTGCTGGTGCATCTGAGTACTTAGTACCTGATGTCTTTCTGGGTGCCAAGTATGCCAGTATGGTCAGCTAGGGAGGCCCTGGCTTTCAGCTGTTCATTGAGAGCATGTTGTTTTTATGTCATATGAGGCTCTTTTGTGCCAAGATACTATTTAGCTGGTGGTGCTCATCTTGTAGGGAGTTACAAAGAGTTGGGCAAAGCTATCTGATCCACAGTTTCTTAACTCTTCTGCAGTGTTGGAATCCTCAGGATTGGCACCATGTCTGCATTACGATTTAGTTGAACCAGTTGGAATAAAACAAAGTAATTAAAATTCTCATAACTTTGAATTTGAGGCTTGTCCTGTGTGAAGGTGAGCAGTATACAAAAACTGGATAGAAAAAAGCAGAGAATTTGATAAGAAAAAAGAACATTTCATGTGTGCAAACAACATTTAAACAACTGTAATATTTCTTGCATCAGATTTACTGTTCTGGTCACTAGAAGTTCCTAGACTTGAAAGCAAGTATTCTGCATTTCAGCTGTCAGTTTTGTAAGTTTTATTTAGTTGCTGAACCCAGGGAGTAAATAAACACAAATAGGGAAAGTCTCTGCCTTTGAAGAAGGTACAGCTGTTAGGATCAGAGCTGAACATTTCAAAACACATTATTGAGCTGACTGGATAGTCAGGTGGCTTGAGTGTGTCTTGGAGCTATTACTTGCTAACACCTGTAGACTGTCAGTTTCTACAGAAACAAATCTGTAATGAATTTTTTTTATATTTCATTTAGAAAACCATGGTATCTCTTTTTATTTAATCATAAAAAATTAAGCACTCTTTTGGGGTAATTTGAGGCCTGCAGCTTGATTCATGTAAGCTTTTGTTATCTGTCCAAGATACCATTCCTCTTCCTCGCTGGTGACTCTTTATGCCTGGCCAGCTGAACAGCTTTACTGCCTTGAAAGGTGGAACAATGTAAAGAATGAGACGCAGTGAGAGCAGTAGAGAGGATTGCACGCTGCTTTTCTCTCCGCTACTCCTCGAGAGGCAGTAAGTCTTCCTGGCCTGCCCTACATGGTTCATTGTTAATATCTTGAAGAAACTGCCAAATATATGTCAGAGATGGTACTGTACCTCCTCAGGAAGTCAGTCTGCTGGGTATTGTAGGTCCTCCTTCTGTCTGGAAAACCTAACTTTGTAAGAAATAAAGCATAAATATGGCATATATAACAGCTCTGTGGTATCTGCCAGATATATTGCCAAACGGCTAATAGGTCAAAAACTGTCATGATGTGGATGGCATTGCATGTACAAATTTAAAACAAACAAACAAACCAACAAAAAACCAAGCCATCACCCCGTCATTAATAAAAATTAAACTTATCTTTGATTTTTGTTTATTTACTTTGAAGCAAGATAATGGTTTTCAGAACCTGCATCTATGTGCAGAATTTTTCTGTGGCATGTGAAGATCTTAGTTCTCTTTGCCTCTCATTGAAGATACGAACACATGTGACCAAGGGTGTGAGTTAAGGTCACTAGGAATACTTTTATTTGGTGGATATGGACTTACTCATTCTGTTTCATGTTCGTTACACTGATTATTTAGTTGGCATGTGATGATGCTGTAGCATGATACAGGTTTGGGGCTTTTTTGCATGACATCATGTTATGTGGACATAGTGCTTCTTTTTTTGCCTTTGAAAACTGAAGACTTATAGCAGTGAGTATGGATGGAGCTCCACATGTTATTTAGTACATCTTCTTTAAAAAGCTTACAACCCATGTGCTTACTTTGGGTTGCTGACTCTAATTTTTCTTCCGTGTTTCCTTTTTAAGTTTGTGCCAACATTCTACGCTCTACTAGAAGCTTGTAGTAGAAATGGTAAAATTGGTATGATTGGAGAGTGAATTGGAGACAAAAGCAATCAGTAACCTTTAGTGACTCAGAGGGAATGGAAAAGAGGGACAAAAGATGGGAAATACGCATGTAAAAGGAGCATATGGCTGTCAAGCTAGGAAGAATGAAGAAGACCTGAGTATTTGGTGATAGCCAGGGTTGTTTGGCCTCCATATTCCTGCATGGAGTCCTGATCAGGCTTCCTGGTTGTGTATCTTTGAAACTGAATGCTGGACAGACTGTTTGGACATGTGTCTTTGTGCTTCTGAGTATGTGGTGTGAATGGGTAAAGTGTGTTTTCTTTTAAAATAAAATGACCTCCCCCTCATTGTGATTCCAATACAGAGAAGACACTTGTGACCTGCTTGTGGAATATCTGCTGAGAGGAGTAACCTTCAGGGTTTAAATGTGTATGAACTGGTTTCCACTTGCTTAATGTTTGAAATGCCCAAGGAGTTTAATTTCTTGTGTATTGGGTCTGGCTGAGATGGAGTTCATAGCAGCCCTCACAGTGCTGTGTTGTGCGCTGGTGACTAGAAAGGTGTTGATAACACACCAGTGTTTTGGCTACTGCTGAGCAGAGGTCCCACAGAATCAAGGTACTCCCCAACAGTCCACCCTTATGAGTAAGCATGGGATGGGCAAGATTTTGGGAGGGACATAGCCAGGACAGCTGACCCAAATTGACCAAAGGGATATTCTGCTCCATATAATGTCTACTCAGTAATAAAAACTAAAAGAAAGGACAGTGGCATGAACAACCTGATGAAGTGGGCACCCCTGCCCTACATCTTGGGAAGTGGCTGGTCATTGCCTGCTGATGGGCAGCAGAGAATAAATCTTTTGTTTTCGTTTGCTTCCACATGTGGCCTTTGTTTTTGCTTTACTGAACTGCCTTTAGCTTGACTGGGAGGATTTTTTTTCATCTAGTTTTATCCCTGACCTTGCTCTGCTGAGGGGGTGAGTGATAGAGTGGCTTGGTGGGCACCTGGTGTCCAGCCAAAATTAGGCCATTGCGCTTTCAGAATTGAATTTGTGTTTTTAAAAACAAAACCAAAACAAACCCTGAGAGGAAAAAAAAAAAGGAAAAAAACCATTTAGCATTGCATAGTGAAATTTAAGGCTGTTCCTGTCGTGGTTATAGGCTGCTACCCTATTACCATTGAATTAATGGCACAGGGTGAGTATCTTTAAAAATGTAGGTCTTCATTGATTGAGAAGGTGAAGAATATAATGTTATTAGGCAAGCCAAGATTGTTTATTTGGGTTTTTTTCCTACTTGATACCTATGAATTAGATTATTTTTGAATACTTGTTTGCATGTTTTACCAATTTTGTGGAATAGTCTGTTTAGTGGAAGAGTTGCCATGTCAGAATTTTCTTTACTGCACCCTCTTGAAACCTGGGTGAAATGCTAATGCTGACAATGTTCCATAATGCATGCAACATTTTATCTCAAAGGACAACAATTCAATGCTTTTCTGTGTGTGTTTTAACACTTAATTCCAGGAAGGACCTTTAAGACCTGTACTTGAATGTATTGATCTTGTCAGCAGTGAGGATGAAGAACCTAACAGCAGTTCTTATGTTCACGTGAGTATGTTGTAATATATTTTAGGACATCTCAGTTGAATAAAATAATTGCTCTTCTGTATTTTTTCGTATTGGTTACTTTTCACAAAAGCTTTATTAGAGGTATTTTTAAGAAGTAAGAAATAAATAAAGTTGAAGTATTTTGATTTTTTCCTACTGTTGAGTGGAAAGCAAGAATACTAGCACTTCCATTTTTTTTCAGAGCTGTTTTTTGCCTCCTTGAGATGGGCTTGGAACTTTTATTTGTCTTTCAGTCATGTTAGCAAGTGTGTTGAAGAAAAATATCACTTTACAAGCTGCCTCAGAAGTCTGTGTGTACAGTTTCTAGCCTGCAAATGTATCTGGTCTACTCCCAGGCCTTTCTTTCTAAAATAACTTTTTAGGAAAAATGCATAGGTTGGAAGACCTTATTCCAATGACAGCCTGGTTTTATCTCTGCCTAATCCTTTATAATCCCTCCTAAGAGTGTATGAGTCAGAAGCAGGCTCTGTTTATCCCCCAAGCTTATTGTGCCTGCTCTGTAGGGCCTTTGAGAGAGGCAGTGATTAACCCTACGAGAGTTGGTTTGGGCAGCAGCAGCCATCTCTTGACTTCTGTTTTACAGTGTTACAGGAGAGGATGTTTGTAATAATACTGAGTCTTAAGGAAAGGTGGATCTTCTGTATACTTGCAGGCTGATTCTACAGTGATGATTGCTACAGCTAGTTGTGTAAGAGGAGCAAATTACAGTGCTACAGATACAGCCTATTCTTTATGCTAGAAAAAGCTAATGATCTGCCTTTCTGAAGATAGTAGGCAGTGTTAGAGTAATAATTGTATCAGATGGTTTGTATGTTGGCTTTCAAATCAGTAGGGATGTTGTTTACTTACTTAAAATAATTTACTTAATTTTTCATTTGTTGGAGACTTCTAGGAAACCCAGCATAGTCATCCATATTCCTCTACTGCTTTGGTGAGGCTAATGTTTATGTTGAATTGCCGTGAATATGTTGTTTTAACTTCTTCTTTAATAGAAGTTACAGATGTTGATAAATAGGAAGAGAAAACTAACAAGGTAGATCATGGAACTTAAGATTAGACTTGGAACTTAGGCTAAGAGTATCTGTACTGAATTATGTCCTGATGTTTGGGCATCACTTTTCACTGTATTACTGCCTGTTACTTAATCACCAAATAAATGTGTAACTTTTCAATTGTAGAGACCTAAGCGTAAGGATCACATTGACTATCAGAAAGAACGAGTTGCATCAACCCTGGATCGTCTAGCACGACATGTTGAAGTAGAGAAGCAGCAAAAAGAAGAGAAAAACAAAGCCTTTAAGGTATTGGAAGTATTTTGTTTTGGTATAATTGCATAATAAAGGCCTTGTAGTCACAAGTATCTTTGTTTTCACTACTAAATAAATAAAAAGACTGGTGAGCCAGACCTAGAACTAGCAACTAGGCTTCTGCAGCATCATTTGAAACACAATACAGACTTTGTCTCTTTAGTGGCTTTTAACTGATAAATTTGCTAGTCTTATTGCAGTTCCTGAGGATGGGAAAAAACTAAATTCATGACAATGGCAAAACTTGTTCTCTTGTTTGTATATATAGCAGAGGAACCTTAGCATCAATTACTCTTATTGAGTAATGGAAAAATAAGAGTTACCACAAACAGCCATGTAGCAAGCCTACTTATTTACCTGCTTTTGTCTGAGATTTTTGGGACCTGTTTTCCACATTGAATCTCTGTATTGAGTAATATTTTATAATGTGATAAAATTTTCTGTGTTTAAGGCGTAATTTTAAAGTTGAATCCTATTAATTGCATTGGGCAGCGATTTGAAAGGCTTGTACTTTTTGCTTCTATTACAAACTGGGAGATGCAGTCAGTAGGCTTAATGGAAGGGCTGCTCTCAGTGGGAACCTGGACAGCTTCAAGGAATAGGATTACAAGAACTTAAGAAATTGAACAGGGGCAGAGTCAAATTCAGTATTTGTGGAACATGCTGACTTTCCAGCCTAATTTTCTCAACACTTTTAAAATCACATAATTGTACTACAGTTACAGCTTTTTATAGTCTACACTAGACTATCCAAATGTAATACAACAGAATAAGAGGCTGTTAGATATAGTCCAAGGTAGCCTTGAAGTCTCGAGGCCTACATCCCTCTCCTGTCTCCTCTGCTGAGAATTTGGCAATCTGTTAATATCTCCACATACAGTTTTCCATGTGTGAAGTAGAGTCAGAGATAAATATTTAGCTTGCAATGTACCTTGAGAATGAAAGCTAAAAAATCCTTTGTTAAAAATGAATATTTTCCTCCTGGGTGGTTCTTACTCCTCATCAGTTCGTGCAACTTGCAGAATTAAATTTAGTCTTCAAAGTGAACATGCCTATTTTTTTTCCTTGTCAGTGGAATTGACACTCTGGTTTCAATAATGATTTTCTGTTGCTTTTCTAAAACTTCATGATATTATTTGTTTCTCTTTATAAGACTATAATCTTAAGTGCATCCTTCAGAAACTTCAGTAGTTACAGTAGAAGTAAATTAATAGACCCAAGATGCAGCTCTTGAACTTTGTGGGGAATAAAATTACTGTTTTTAAATTTTTTTTATTGCTTTTATGTTCTGTCTTTATTGTGTTAAATAGAAATGAATCAAGTTGTAAGATTTGATTTTTTTTTTTCCCCTCCTTTAGGTTTTTGTGGGTATGGGTTTTGTTGGGATTTTTCCTTGTGTTTTTAGAAACTCATATGTAAGTCTTGGGATACATATTTAATCTTTAATTTTTTTAAAAAAATATTGATCCACCACCTTGCCTGGTATGTTTTCCCTCTCAGGAGAAGGTTGATTCCCAATATGCTCATGGATTGCAAGAATTAGAATTCATTCGGGAACATAGTGATACAGAAGCTGCAAGGTTATGTGTGGACCAGTGGTTAAAAATGCCAGGTAAGAGTAGGAAATAAGTTTTAGTGATGGTTTCTAAATCCTGGATTGGAGAATAGAACGTGTGATAACTGCATCGAGCTTGCAGGTGCCATGTGCATAACCAAATCCTACAATATGAACTTTGCTAGTATGTGGCATTTGAAAGTTCTTAAACACTCATTTCCATAAAATCCATTCTTCTAATGCTTTACTGTTTAGGAAATTTAAGATACAAAATCTAAAAATCACTAAGGCCATGTTAACAATTTTTATAAGAGAAGTTGCTAGAAAGAAAAAAATACTACTATTGAACTGCTGCTTAGGAAGATGTCTATGTAAATAAGTGTAACTTCAGGATGTTTAATGAATTTAAAATACTGCCTAGATGAAGGGTGTTGTGAAAGTGCTTAAAAAGTTACACTGCTGGGGATTGAAGAAAGAGCAGACTTCCTGAGTAGGATTATACATTGTTAGTTTGCTTATAAGAATCACTATAACATGATTTTTAAATGCTCTAGGGCTTGTGTGTTATTTTGGTTGTTTTCTTAAGCCTCTATAATTTAGGTTCTGGTTAAGTATGTTGTTTTATAACACAGGTCTGAAACCAGGCTCTATTAATGGTGGAAAAAGGGGTGCTTATAAGAGGGCAGCTCAGACACAAGTCAACAGCAGTCCCAAATACTGTCCTGTGATGCATTGCAACAGAGAGTTTGATAATGTACATCTTCTTCTAGGTCACCTTCAAAGGTAAGGACGTAGTGCAAGAGCTCAGTGCAAGATATCACAAAGAAAGAATGTGCTGTAACTTAGGATATCAGCATCAAGTCTGATTTAAACTGCCTGTACTGACAAAGTTCCATTTTGAGAGCTAATTAATATGTTACACAATTTGTATAGATGATGTGATGAACTTCATAGGGGGGGTTTTGTTGTTTTGGTTTGGGTTTTTTTGGGTGAGTTGGGGGGTTGCTTGTTTTTTTCCATTCAGAATTGATTTCTTGTTGAGCATTTTGTAATATATGGGTTTTCTGAGAAACAAGATTTCTACTCTGTTGTATCTTCATTCAAACTTGAAAAAGAGCAAAAGGCTAACTTACACAATTTGATGGTAAGATTAAAAAAAAAGAGCCCCTAATGAATGGAAAGAGGAACAAGAGCTATAGGTCAGATATCTGTTCATAGCTGGTGGTTGCTAGTCAGCACTCAGTGTGTCTGTGGTCAATTCCAGCAAATTTTAACTTCTAACTAGTGCATGTGTGTGGGGGGAAGATGGTAAGGTGAGAAGCTGAGGGAGGTGTCATGGATTAACCCCAGTAGGCAACTCAGCCTCACACAGCCGCTCACTCACTCATCTTGCTGGGATGGGGAAGAGAATGAGAAGGTTAAAAGTGAGAAGACTCTGGGCTGAGCTAAAAACAGTTTAGTAAGTAAAGCAAAAGCTGCATGCATGAGCAAAGCAATATAAGGAGACAAACAGGCAGAGCTTTTTTACATGTAATAGTTAGCTTAAGTGATGTGTTTGCCTTCCCAGCTATCTCCCCTTCCTCCTCCTTCACCCAGCTTTTATTGCTGAGCACAATGTCTTATGCTATAGGCTGCCCCTTTGGCCAGTTGTGGTCTGCTGTCCCAGCTGTGTCTCCTCCCAGCTACTTGCCTACTCCCAGCCTCGATGCTGGTGGGGCACTCTGAAAAACAGAGAAGACCTTGACACTCAGCAGTCACTGCTCAGCAATAACTAAAACATCTCTGTGCTATCAACACTGTTGTTTGTAAATCCAAAACATGACAACTGTACAAGCTGCTGCAAAGAAAATTAACTCCATCCCAGCCAGAACTAGTGCAGGGAGGTAAAAAAAAAAATAAAAAAAAATTTAAATCCGTCTCTGGGAAATTGAGGCTTTTTTAGTTCTTCTAAGAACAGTATGGTTCCTCTGCAGAGTGGCCCTTGTAACAGGTAGGCTGCGGGGAGATTCACCTCTATACAAGGTATTTCAACTGATACAGTTAATGATAGGGGAAGAGAGGAATTTTTACAGTTTAGGTTGATTGGATGGGGGTTTTTGTCCAACAGCTTCAAAAGACAGATCTTTCCTCATTTAAAAAGAAACCCTTTTAACTATTTAGAGGGGACTAGTTTGTTAATTATTTCTTCCTCTCCAGGTTTGATCATTCTCCTTGTGACCCAACTGTCACATTACATGGACCCCCAAATAATGCTGTTGCCTGTGTGATATGCTGTGAAAGATTTTCAACCTCTCAGCAGTATAGTGATCATCTTTTATCTAAGGCAAGATCATAAGGATAAGTAACTCACCTGACTGAATGTAGTAGAGAGTTTTCAAGACGTATAATTATGCACTGATTTTTGGTTTTTGTTTTCTTTTTTAACCCCCTTTCTCTTCCCTCTCTTAGTCTTAAGACAGTTCGGGGTTTTTTCTTATTCTGTTGTTTCAAACACCTACTGTAGCCTGACAGTATTCTCTTTAAATCTGATCATTAGATTGCACTTTTTGGCATACTTTCGAGAGGATCGTAGTCTTGAGCCTCTTGTCCCTCTGTTGGTGTTGTTGAAAGGTGTTCCTGTTTTTCACAACTTCAAAACTATGAAAGATAAAGGCAGCAAGTTAGGATGAAGTAAAGAGAAGCAGCAGAAAGGAGCTGGGGGAGGAGGGAGAGGCAACAGAATGAGAAAAGAAACTTGGATGATTCAGATACAACTATTTTGTCTGTTTCCAGTCTCTCCAATAGAAGTATTTACTGCTACTCATTAGTTAATTTACAGAAGGGAAAGGATAATCTAGCATTTGAGTTGTGATTTGAATATAAGCTAATAGTGTTACTTTTTTGTTGTTGGTTGCTGTCTCTCTTCTGTTCATAACATGCTACTGTAAAACCTGAGTTGAATAACAGATGCTTGGCTGCTACCTTCTGGGTGTGTGGTCTTATTTAGGCAGTCTGGTATTGAACTGAATAATGGATAGCATTTTCAAAGTTCAGTGTTTTAATAACAAATATTGTTGGGTATTCATTTAGTCTCCAGAAGCTGTGTTTTTTTCTGAGAGCCAGGGTAAAGGGACTAGCTAAGAATTGGAGTCCATAATCCCTTGGAAAGGTGCTTGCATGTGATGCATGAAGGGGGTGGAGAAGTTGCTGGAGTAGTAAGGACAGATGGGTTGCTAAGTTTAACAATGGAAGTTTGGCCAATCCTTTTGTGTCTCATAAGCTGAAGTGCATAGAGGTAGGCTGTAGATAAATGTAGTTGTGGTAGCTGAAAACCTAAAAGTGAAAATACTTCCACAGAAGGGAGAGTGGAATGGAAGGACATGAGGAGAACTGGGACTGGTTTCTTTGCTTAATTTTTTCCTAAATAGATAATTTTCTCTTTCAGCTAAATGAAAACGATGGGCATAAAAAAGGCCTCCCTCCACAGCATATTCAGTGTTTTGCATGCCCAAACTGCTTCCTCCTTTTCACAAAAAGTGAAGAGTGTTTGCAGCATATGTCAGGAGAGAAACACTTCCTCCAGGTTTCTCAGTTGAGTGGTATGTTGCTACTAAGTGTACTGCTTTTAATTTCTTCTGATAATTCATCCTTATGATATGAATTGACTTACATTTTTCTGCTGTTTAAAAAAGCTTAAGGTTTCAAAGTTTCTTTTTAATGAATTGTTATTTTTCTTTTAAGGTCTTAAATGTGATGCTTTGAAATTCATATTTTTGTGTAAAGATGATTCCTCCATCATATTTACTGTAATGAGAAGCCATCAGGTCTCTCATATAAGCTTCTCATCCTCCAGTGACTCTGTACAACTACTGTCCTAAATAAGTTTACATTTAACATATTGATAGAGACTTGGACCAAAACAAGTTTCTTTTTCAGTTCCAGTGAGACTGGCTGCAGAGTTCCTTCCCCTTACTGTACTGTCTGTAGTCTGCTTGGAGACTATTGTCAGTGTCCTTGGCATTGCTAATGACAAAGACCTGTGAAAATTTCCTCTCTATAAATTTGCAAATTTAGCCTGGTTAGCTGAGACAGTGCTGCTGGTCTGATGGCTTGCACTGACTGCATTGCTGCACATACTGGTTATGTTGTGAGCTGATAACATCCTGAACTACACTTAAGAGTTCACAGGNCTGACTGCATTGCTGCACATACTGATAACATCCTGAATTACACTTAAGAGTTCACAGAAAATATCTGTCTAATTGTGGGCTTGAAAACAAGGTTAATGCTTTTTGTAGTGTACTGACTTTTTATTACTGACATAAGCAATAGGCATTGAAGCATTTATTTTAATGTTAGGTAAATGGCTGAGACAGCTGACATACAGGTGGAGTTGACTTCTTATGCAGGAAGTGGCCATATTTTAGATATTGTAGGTTTCAGGATAAGCCTGTGTGGCCAGAAAGATTGATATAGTTATTTCTCATCTTCATAACTATATCTTTGACTTCTGCCCTCCCCAAGAGGGGCTGCGGGAAGTGTGCAGAAAAGACAGGCTTTGAAGGCATCGTCCTGCAGGTCGAGTCAGTACTGTCATCTTCGTGGAAGTGGCAGTCATCTGCATGGTTGTATGTTCCCTTATGTATCGAAGATCTAATGTACTTTCATTCTCAAATAGGTTATTAATTCTGAATGTGGTGACTGCAGATGCCTTTAAATTCAGGTCATAGATTTTAAAAAAGATTCCTCGTGAGCTATTGCTTTGAAAAGATTAAAAGCACAAGTTAGTGTTTTTTTTTCTTTAGAGGTGGATAGTTCTTAGCTCGGAACAAAAAATGGAGTGCTCCAATTTTTCCTTTGCATTGGTAAATCTTCGTGATTAATAATTACCAGCATGGTCTGAGATCTGCCAGTGAAGTTCACTGAAAGGCATAACCTCAAATTACTGCCTGCTGATGATCCCATCTTACTAAGCAGAAAAAAGAGAATTTGGCTCCTAAGATGCAGAACCTGAACAACATTTAATCCATAAGCCATTCCCCATTCTCTTTTCAATAGAACTTTTTTATTCTGATGGTATCTGAATTTAGATGTGGAGCATGTACTCTGAACAACAGAAAGTCTGCATCTAAGAATGTAAGAATTCAGGAATGGGAAAGAGAGAAAGAGATGGTCAGAATATGTGGGAACTTGTTAAATGAATTGTGTGGTGTTTTTTTTTTTTAAGCACTCTATGGCTTGCAAGAAAATTATATGTGGTAAGAGTAGACAGTTGGTCATAGATGAAGTCGGAGAAGGTCAGTAAGAACCTTCCTAAGAGACATAGCTGACCTGATGTTTTAGAAGGAGGAAAAGGGAAGTAGAGACAGTCACTGTGAAAAAGCAAGATCCAAACAGATTCAGAAATGAGATTGTAACAGAAGTTTAAAAAATTCTGTCTTTTTAGTTAAAGCTTCCAGAGCACAGTTACTGTGGGCCAGCTGACACATGACAACTTGCTTTCTGAACTGTGTGACAAAAAAGGAACAACAGTAACTATATGTCATCAGAGAGCTGAAATACTATGAAAGAACTTGCACTTTCTACCATTCCATTTTATAGATGAAATGAAGCCTGTCCATCCTCTACCTTTTCCAACCTATGCGAAGAACCTTCTGACATCTCTGTGCAAAGAGGTCCCCTTCCAAGTGAAGTGTATTTCCTGCTCAAAGATACTGCGCTCGCATATGGAATTAACAGCTCACTTCAGGTTTGTGAAAGACAGCTGCCCTTATAATGTGAACACCCCGTAGATCAGTGACAAATAGGTAGATGTGTTTTTAGTGGTCCTGGTGGATTTCCAGGCAAGTAGGGCCATCTGAATGTTGACTTTCTGATTAAACTATCAAAAACCTGCCTCCCTTCATGTCTTTTACCTCACACTGCAGAAAGCTGATCTGTGTCAGGATCCTTTTCATATTTTCTGTAACAGAACAACAGAATTTGGTGTCTGTTCCGCTGTTTCTAAGTTGATAGTGTTTGATTTTGAAAATGTACAGAGTCAACAACATAAGCATCGATCTTAGTGCTGGCTTTGGAAATTGCAACCTAATTCTCTTTGAAGTGCAGAGACTAGATACACATTGCATGGTTTCGTTGGGAAGGTAGTAGGTGGGTTAAAGTATACAGAGGACAGTATTTCCATGCACTGGTAGCTGTAGTTACTAGGTAATATTTCGAAATACATTTGGAAGTTTAAAAATGTTTCAGGTTATGATATAACTTCTTTATGTTTTTTAATCCATTCTAGAATGCGTTGTCATAATTCTGGGCCTGTGGCACTGTCAAAGAAAAGCATCTCCCAAGTTGCAGAGATATTTAAAACAAAAGGTTACTGTGAGAACTGTGATGAACTGTTTGCTGATAAGAATCAGATAACCCAACATAAACAAACCACTCAACATAACATTAGGGTTTTTACTACGATGGAAGAGTCCATCTTGATGTTCTGTCATATCAATGGAAAACAGAAAAATCAGTCTTATTTATGCCATATTGTGGATCGGTCAAGACCACTGCTTAAAAGACATTTGAATTCAAATGAGTCTGCCAGTAAAATGGGGTCTAGTCCTTCGAAAAGGAAGAGTGTTTTAAAAGATAACAATGAAGATAATGTAGCAAACCAAAGTCAAGGTAGTGCTTGCAAAGTAAAAGCCTGGTTTTGTGAATGCCTTCGGAAGTTTTTTACAGAAGAGTTAGTAGAAAATCACATTTTATCAGCAAATCGGATCTGTCACAAGTGTGCTGTGTGTGGAAAGCTTGCTGAAAATTCAAGCATTATCCGCCTCCATATGAGTCGATTTCATGGAGGAGCACACTTGACTAATTTTCTTCTCTGGTGCAGAGCATGCTCTGTAGATCTTAGAGAAGATGATATTATGGGACACATAACTGAATGTCATGGTGGGCATAGTTACTATTATGAGCAAGATGTAGAAGATGAACCTATGCCATCTGCTTCTGACACAGAATGCATTTCTGCAGGTGAAAATAAAGACTGCATTCCTAGCCCTATGGAACTCTCCCCTGAAAGAAGTCCTATTGGGGGAAAATGGCAGTGCTGCATTTGTGAGGAGATGTTTGAGTCTGAAGAGAGCGTTAAACAACATTGCATGTCCTTAGAAAGCCATGCATTTCACAGGTACTCCTGTGGCTTATGCAGAAATCACTTTCGGAAATTAGGAACACTGGAGCGGCACTTCCAAGAGCATCATAATCAGAAGGCACAGACTAAATATTTCTGTGGCCTTTGTGGTCATCTCTTCTTTGACACAGAAGAAGAATTTCTAATCCATTATAAGGAGATTCATAGCACGGACTATACATTTGTGCCTGAGCAGACGGAAGTATCAATAAAAAAAGAGGAGGACTTCCTCCCAGTCGAACAAGGAGACCTTTTAACCTGTGGTTGCCGGACAACTTATGTCTCCAAAATAAACAGGAAAAATGATTATGAGAATTGTCAGAAAACCATGTTGGAAAAAGGAAACTTATGGTTTCGATGCTGCTTGTGTTCTGCAACGGCACAGAATATTGCTGGTTTGAAGAGTCATCTCAAGAGTCACACATCACTGAAACCTGAGGGAGAGATGTATGTTGTTAGATGTGCTGCATGCAACAAAAACTTTAATGATCTTTCCAGTGCACATCAACACTATCACATGAAACACTGCTTCTTGCAGAAACCTGATATATCAAGTCTTGCATCAGAATCAGAAAACACAGTATTTAAGTTCACAGCAAGTGGAGCTTGTCAGGTCAAAAAACCTCACAGGCTACAAGTTCAAGGATCTCCATCCAAAACTCAGGACAGACCACAGTTGTCTCCTCTGCAGAGACCAATAGAGCAAAAGAAAGAAAATAACGAGGACTCAGCACACTCTGGAGAACTTAGTGAAAGTATGTAGAAAACTACTTTCAACATTAGAAAAATGTTACTGTTTTTAACACACTCTGTTTCAGTGTCAGTCCTGAGACTGAAACATTTAGTTTTCAAATGAGTTTGATGTTAATAGGAAGAGGACAATCAAGGACCTCAGTTAGAGATCCATTGCATAGAAATCTAAAAGTGATCTATAATACATGTTTAAGAGAAATTTGCATAAATATTTAGATCCTGGTAGTGCTTTCTGTGTGGGCAGTCCTATTATATCACCATCTCCTCTGTTTTTTAGCTTGCCAAAAAGCACTGTCAGCTGAGAATTTATGTTCTCGGTATGTAGTGTGTTTGGTTTTTTTTCCTTGAACATGCAGGGGTTTTTTAAGTTCATGATCACTTCTAAGAATGACATTGAGTATGCTGAAGGTGTACCTTGTGTTCAGAAGTTGGAAGTGTTTCTTAATTACTAGTGGTGTCAGAATACTTTTGATGAAGAGGTTGACCATTATGTTAGATGTACAGCAAAAAGTACATACCTAAACGTTTTATGTTTTATGTACATGTAAGCATTGGAAGGTCACAGGGACTTGCCATAGTTGAGGATGAACAGCTGAATATTAAATGGACTATTAAAATGTCTTGGTGCAGGACAATAAGCTTTCTGTGCTTAACACAGAACTATCTGGCTCTACACCATCATATAGCCGGATTCGACTTTTATGTCTGATTTGTGCACGATTAAATGCTAATTCAGTTGATTTTAAAATCTATGCAGTTGCCAAATAGGACCATGTTTTGTAACTTTGCTTACATGACAGTTGAATACATGAATTTTCAGAAGTGTATCTCAAGTTGATGTGTGTTGATTGACCAGAAAGTCAGGTGAATTTTAAATGTGGTTTTTTATCCTGTTGATAGATGGTGATCTTCCTGATCTTGACTATCTGAGTACCATGACTCACATTGTGTTGGTAGATCTGGACAACTGGGGAAGCTTTTTCACGCAGCTGCCAGCTAACCTGAACCAAGGGACATTCATCTGGGGCTTTCAAGGTAAACAATGTTTGAAGGAAATTAGAAGATAAGATTAACAGTTCTACACATTTACTTAAGCAGAGATTCCTTGAATCTGAGAATGAAGAACAGGAGCAAGCAGCCACTAAGGCTTCTTAAGTTGCAGTGTCACAGGCACCATGTAACAGAAATGTTCTTAAACTTCTTGAACTCCATCTTAATCTCCACTGCTCTTACTATTCTTTGTAGAATATTGTTCCAGAATTCTGGCTTCCCTGATAACTTCCTTAAACTGTATCGTACTAGGTTTTCATAATTATCAGGACAGTCATAATACTCAGATTGTTTTAACTCCCAAGTCCTTCTCATAATGCTGCTGCCCTTTTTTATTTTTTTACTTCTAAAAGGCATGATTTTGCATTTTTACACTTGTTTTAATTCAGTTTAGTACAAGGCGATTGATGAAACACATTGTCATGAGTTTCACAGAATCATAGAATGGTTTGGGTTGAAAGGGAAAATGATCATATTATTTTGCAGAGTCTGCCAATAGCATCCCTTTACCTTGATACTTTTGCTTGCCTGACTGGTTTTGAACCAACTTCTTGGCCACCTCGTGCTTTTTCTATTGGTTTTCTCTGTATCTGCCTTTATAGTTATTTTGCCTGTAGTATCTTCAGTAAAGTCTTGATAAGGGATGGTTTCAAAATATTTATTGCCTGAAACACAGACATCATCCTAACAGACTTGTAGGAATTGTCAGGTATGTCTTACACTTGGTAAACACCGTTGTGTTGCACTGTTTTGCTTAGTGGTTTTGAGCATCTCTTCCTTTAAAAGATAGTCAAGAACATCTAAGCACTAAGTCTCTCAGGCATATCTGGTTTATTGTTTTAGATACCCTCTCATAATAATAATGGTTTGCACGATTACTTGAGGCATGCTAGTCTTGTTTGTTTAGCCTGTGAAAATACAGCAACATCCTTGTCTCTTCTATTTTTGCTCCATTTCCTGAACAATATTTCTGAAATTTTTAATTATTATTTTTATATGATAAATCTGCATAATTTGTTGTTCCTGTTGGTGCTACAACCTTAGCTTTGCTTTGAGTTCTTCCATTGTATTGTCCAGACTCTGCATGGTTTCTGTCTTCAGATACTCAGTTGTCTTCATCCATTTGTGGGCTAACAAATAAGGAGTTCTGTCATTGTTTTCAGTTTGTCCCCAAATCTTAAGACAACCAAAAGGAAACTTAAAAGCACAGTTTTCCCAAATCTTCAAGTCAAAATAAAGCAATATTTGGCCAAAACACAACATAATACAAATGCAAACCAAATCAGGAATAAACCTGACAGAAAAGAGGCATCCCCCTCCAACCCCCTGCAAGACAGCATCCTGTCCTTGCCTTATGGGGTAAATTCAACAAATCCAAACCAAAAAGCAAATATAAATACCTTTTATATTGAGCAGAAGTCCTTGTCCACCCATGTTTGAAGCCAAGGGGTTGGGGAGACTCACCAACTGAAGATCTAGCCGGGGGCCCCAAGGGTCCCCAAACCCCCTGGATTCCAGCACCGGCGGAGCGGGTCTCCTGGCTGGCTCACCAAATTGATGCCAAAACAGCACAGATAAAGTGCTCAGAGACAAATTTTAGTCTTTAAGCAGCAAAGGTATTTATTTTGAGCAATGTTGGGGATGCTAGCCAGTTCTCACCGGACAAACTAGCTCTGAAGTTGTCAGTGAAAAGTCAGGTAAACTTATCCAATTTTCATGAGGAGTTACAGCATTTTTACATACATATTCATTAGATTTTGACACCTAATTATAATATTCATACTGGGCGGTGTTTAGGCGGAGTCCTATGTGTTAGAGGCTTTGCAAAAGCCCTCCTGACTCATTGCTCCTTTATCTCTCCGGATACCCATTCTATCTTTATGACTAGGTTGATCTTTTCTGCTGTCTTTACTAGAACAGAACAAACTATCTTTGCTATATTTCAGCATAAGCAGAAGCCTTTTTCCTGGTTTCACCTGGTCAGATGCTTATGTTGTACATTTATGGAGCCAAACCCCAAGTTTGGTGATTGCAAGTCTTTCCCAAATAGCAGTGACTGAGGCTGTCACAACAGATTAGAACAAGTTGCAAATAGCATTTTTTTCTCATGGATAGATATACCACTAAATCATTTGATGTAGACTCTTAATAAATCTTTGTCTTTGAGATCATTTTTGATACCTTCTTCCTGCCATTAGGCTGAAAAGGGTGAAAAAACCCAGGATAAATCTACTGAGGACTACTTTTATTTGTTGGACTGGGGGTGGCCATGTTGGCGTACATCATCCTCTGCAGCCTGTGTACTTGAGCCTTAGTGTCCCATGTCCTCACATGAAGTGCCACCAATGACTGCTTTCATTTTTCATTCAAAATCCTTTCTTACATCCAGCCGCTCTATCAGCTGGCAGATAAAGCAACACTTTTTCCTCCCCATTGCAGATCCATTATTTCTTAACAATTGGGGATATTATGAAATTTTTAGTTGCTCTCCGCAACTTGTCCTTTCATTTGTTTTCCTTTTTATGGTATCATAGTAACTGCAAGCTCCTCTGGTTTTCTCTCTCTTCTTGAAAGACTTCCTGCTTCTTTCCCTTTCAACTTTTTTCAGCCTGGTATTGGTTTTGTCTGAAGCAGGCACATTACTCAGCTCATCTTTATTATCCAAATATTTTCTTAGCCAGTAACTACATGTTTTAGGATACTGTTGAGAAAATTTCTGCACATTTTTCCCAGTTGTAGCCTCATTTTGCTTATCCTTGACTGCATCCAAGGGTTTATTAGGACTCTAGTATTTGTTTCAGCTGTTGTTCCAAGCAGTTCTTGGACCTTCTTTTTAAAGAGTTCTGATGTGTGACATGTTAGTCAGGTATAGCATAGATATATATATACACACACATATACATATCTATCTATCTCCTGCAGTACAGGTTTCCCTAAGAGAAGCATTTCTGTTACTTGTATTATGTTCCCAGAGTTCCTCTGCTCTTTTTTTTTTTTTTTTTTTTTTTTTTTTTTTTTTTTTTTTTTTGATTTTGGTTATATGGGGTTTTTTAGCTTTCACATTGGTCAAAATAAATTCTGCCTCTAAAGACAGATTTATCTTTGCTTTTGCCTTCTTGCAGTCTTAATTAATAGAGATGTGTTTGCCCAAACCCATGGTTGGTTTGTTTTTCATGTTTGAATTTTTTTTATTATTAATTTTATTCCTCTTCACTTTTTAGGAGGATACAGCAACTGGAAACCTCCAGTGCAGTGCAAAATTTACAATTATCTTAAGAGGATTGGATGTTTCTTTCTTCATCCACGTTGCGGTACCAGAAGAGAAGCAGCAGATTTTGCTCTCTGTGTTCATGTAAGTTAGAGCATGTTGTCTTTATTGCTGTGTCTCTGTACCCAGAGGAGAGTGGCAGATGATATCTGCTTTTGGTGTTAAATACTAATTGCAGGCGAGATTCTTAGATTCTTTTCATGAGACTTACATGTCCACTATAAAGAATGATAAACCTGTCACTGAATTGAGTGGAGGCAGACAACTGAGAAGTGATTTAAAAGTTAGCCCAAATAGGACACCAGTCTGTTGTGGAGGAGAAGGAGAGCTGCTTATGGAATGCAGAATAAAAAAACCTTACAATTCTAACAGTTTCTCTTTAACTCCTGCCTCTCTCTCCAGGTAGCCCAAATGTTGGGCCATCTTTACAGTGGAGTTGAATGGGTGCCAGTTTCACAGACCCCGTGAAATGGGCTGACAAGCAGTGCCTCTGTTCAGTAGACCTTGGGCTTTCGCGGGGTTAGGGATGTGCAGGTGAAGGACAGGAACCTGGGATATCATAGGGACTTGTGTTCTTTATGTAGAATCATAGAATCATTAAGGTTGGAAAAGACTTTTAATATCACCAAGTCCAACCACGAACCCAGCACTACTATTGTGTTCACCATTAAACCATGTCCTTAAGTGCCATACCCACAAAATTTTTGATCACTTCCAGGGATGGCGACTCTACCATTCCCTGGGAGGCCTGTTAAAATGCTTGACAACCCTTTCAGTGAAAAAAATTTTGTAATATCTAATCCAAACCTCCCCTGGTGCAGCTTGATGCCAGGTAGTGCTTTATCAGTTAGATAAAACTACTAATATTTAAATATATAAGCACATTTTGCAACAGTGGTTGTATGTTACGTTATACTTTCTATGTTATTCTTAAAATGCTCTGCACAGATGATTTATGTGGAGATTGTTCTAAAATGCTGCTTTTTAGGAATTTGTTCCATGCTCTGTACTGTTCTGGTAGCAATTGCCTCTATCTAATGTTGTATGTAGAGAAGAAATGCAGGATCAAACTGTTGAAACAGTACCTTTCACAGTGGTATAACATGGCTTGGATCATAAAAGCAGGAGTAAATTGCTGTAGAAAGCAATGAAGACCTATCTTGCACAAAGCTAACCAAATGCCACGAGAGAAAAACATGATCTCAGTTCAACACTTGTCATTTGTTTCCCTACAGGCTGGTCGTCTGGATGAGCACCTGCCCAAGCAAATTCCTTTCACTATACTTTCTGGAGACAAAAGCTTCCTGGAACTGGAAAATCAATTCAAGATGACCCAGCGGTCAGCTTGCATCCTAAATCCTCACCACATTGAAGGAGACATGATGTGTGCCTTGCTAAACAGCATTTCAGATACCACAAAAGGTAGAAAGTAAATATTAAACACAGTTCTTCCAGTATATCTAATCCAAACTCCAATAAATAGTTCTTTCCAATAAAAGACTTGAATCCTTATGCCAGTAACACAAGCTGTTGCTTGATGCTTCTTGCATTGTACTGGAATTTCAGTGAAATATAGATCAGAAAATCATTTTGCTTGGGACAGGTTTTGAAACCAGACTTAATTAAGCATTTTTATTCAACATAACAAACTCTGTCATCCCTGTATTCTTTATTATAGGGAGAGACAAACTGTTGTTTGAATCTGAAAACTCCTTTCTGGAGGTTTTTAAACTGAGATTGGACATGGCACTTAGTGCCATGATCTAGTAAATGGATTGGAGTTGGACCAAGGGTTGGACTCAATGATCTCTGAGGTCTTTTCCAACCCAATTGATTCTATGATTCTGGTTGAAGAGAAGCTCTTTAGAGCACTCTTGTGTGCACATTTGTCAATTTGTACTCAAATCTGCTTAGCTTGATTTGTTCTGGGTCCAAAACAAATGTGACCCTGCTAGAGCATCGTTTTTTCTCAAAATATTTCTGCCTATTTTAACTCTGATTGTCTTCCTGGCTGCTTCCCGTAATCTGACAACTGTCTTCACTGGCACATGACTCATACATCCATTTGGGGGGAAAAAAAAAATTCACTAGATGTTTTGAAGTTCTCTAAAATGCCAGATTCTAATGACATGCTAAAACGATCACATTGGTTTTATATGGGATAATCAAAGACAACTGAGCCAGCTCATTTTCATGCAAAGGATACCAGAGCTGAGTTTTAATACTTGTCAGTATTTTAAAATATTTTGATATTTTCCTAGAAGACCTGACACTTCTCTGTAGACATGTTATTGCTTTTCCTGGCTTCTTGTTTTGTTTTTTTGGGGTTGTAAATTGTGGGCATATTACAGAAAGCTCTTTCTGAATTAACCCTAACCTTTTCCTGAAAAAATACACTGCTAGTCTTGATAGAGGTTTGTGAGAGCTATCACATTAAAGTGGAGTGAATGGTGAATTTGTGTTGATTGAATAAAGGGAAACAGAAAGATAGGATAATGAAATAGTTTCCTGAAAAAAATCATCTATTATGAGCTGGAATTGATTTATGTGCTTCTGATACAGAAAAGGTGCTTATAGAGTTTTCTGGCCCCCCCAAGCATTTGCTGATCTAGATTTTTCAGCTGGATTATGGAGATATGATTCCCAGCCAGAATCAGCCATACCAGCAAAATTCCTTGGCATAATAAATTACAGAATTGTTACTTCTGTTAGTGCAGTTCATTTTCTCAAGGAGGAGGGGTTATCCATAAAGCTACACATCCGCTGTTATCAGGATAGGGGATGAACTGATCAACATCAGCCCGGCTGAGAAGACCTGGGGGGTTGTGCTGGTGGATGACAGGCTGGACATAAGCTGGCAATGTGCACTCACAACCCAGAAAACCAACTGTGTCCTGGGCTGTGTCACAAGAAGCATGGCCAATGGAGGGGAATCTACCACACTACTACACACTCTTGAGACCCCACCTGGAGCACTGCAGCTAGCACTGGGGTCTCCAGCACAGGAAGGACATGGACTGTTGGAGTGAGTCCAGAGAAGGCCACAAAGGTGATTAGAGGGCTTGAGCACCTCTTCTAGGAGGAAAGGCTGAGAGTTGGATTTCTTTAGCCTGGAGAAGAGAATGCCTCAGGGTGACCTAAGTGCAGCCTATAGGAAGGATAGGGAGGGACTTTTTACAAGGGCATAGAGTGATAGGACAAGGGGAAATGACTTTAAACTGAAAGAAGATCTGTTTGGAATAGGTATTAGGAAGAAATTCTTTACTCTGAGGATGGTGAAGCAGTGAGTGGTGGTTTTCCAGAGAAACTGTGGATGCCCTGTCCCTGGAAGTGTTCAAGGCCAGGTTGGATGGGGCAACTTGGCCTAGTGGAAGTTGTCCCTGCAGGGGACTTAGAACTAGATGATCTTTACCGTCCTTTTCAATTCTATGATTCTATGCATTATTGCATTCCCAGTACAAATGGATTTTTTGTAGAGTATATAGAAATTTCTAGATTGATAGATCTCTTCTCATGTAATTATAGCTATATAACTGTAAATTAATGTGAGTGGTTGGTTTTGCTTTGTGATCTTTGCATATTTTTTGGGAGGAAGAGTTGGAAGAGATCTGAAAGCAGTTGATTTAGCCTGTACAGGCTTCGTTTCTTGTACAGTTTGTTGTGCAACTTAACGATGTGAGACAGTGAGGATAGGGGAATGACTGTTTTGCTATATAAGGGTACTCTGGCTCCCTTCCTAGGTAGTTCTGCTGTTTATAGCTTTATTCACCAGTGTATACTGGCTCAGAGCTGATGACTTTGATCTAACCCTTTTCTGTGTATAAATGATACTTAAGTATTTTTTTTATATTGCTTTTGGAAGTCTCCTTATTTAACTGTTCTTTCAATGTCCTTTACTAAGTCAGTATTTAATTTACTATTATGGTGATTGGCACTACTCAGGGGCCACAAACCTTAACTTGCTGGCTGGCTGATCATTGTGCATTCCACTTAAGTTATCTGTGTGGTCACTGTTAAAAAAAAAAAGTAAATCTTTGAGCAGAAAAGTGATGGAATGGCACATGATTCCTTTGGCTGTTGGTATTCCCTATCAAACTGGTAAGGAACAGAAATGTCTTGAGCTATCCTTGGTCTCCTTTTTCAGTCAATGTCAGCAGAGGGAGACCCAGGCAGCAAAAGCTGCCTTTGTCTCCTCTTTCTGTATTAAAACAGAATATTAGAAAATTCACTTTTGGTAACAGTCCTTATATTTGCTACATAGCGAGATGATGATGTTACCAAGAGCTTATAAAGTTTCTCTTTAAAAACAGAAAGCCACTGCATAGTACACACAGTGTGTGGCTCAGCAGCATCAGCCATCATTTCCAAGGTCTTAGTGTGGTAAGACCAGTGCTGGAGGGTTGAGATGGAAAGTTGTGCAGTGTATCATAGGCTAGTATAATTTGTTGACCTGTTACAGAAATGCAGCTGAGTATAAGGAAATGTAAACAAGAATTGCTTGATTTGTGACTTTCAAGCCTATGGCTGTTATTCTGGAGGGAGAAATAAGTTAGAAACACTTAAGACAGAGAATCATGTTGAAAAATATAAGACCATTGTTGGTATTGGATGAGCTGCAAAATGAAAAACCTGTTTCCCTGAATCACCTTCACAGAGCTATCATTCTGAGCAGCTGGGTAGAGTTTGGATGTGGCACTCTGACAGGTGCATCTTGTGAACCATTTTACCACGTCAGCAGAACTGCTGTGGGAACTGCGGTACATGTATTCATTTTAAAATAAATAAAAATAAAAGTTCCTGCCTATGTTGCAATAGGATTTCAACCATATGTTACTTTAGGTGACCCTTGGCTGTAGCAGATGCATGAATTTCCTTTGAGGCATGAAAAGAGTAGGCAAGAGATATAATCTTATTTGTTCTCTTCTGCTGCTAAGCCTGAGTTCATAAATGCAGAAGGTTTTTGCTTTTATGCTGAAGGCACAAGACATGATGGGAGCTTCATGCATGTTAACTGAGTGGTTTGGGGAGGGCAGAAGGGAAGAGTTTTCAATGTGTCCCTTTGGAACAAAAAATTTGTAGCACGCAGAAAACCACCATTATTCTGCTGTCTGTGTCTTGATGATATCATGTGTCTTGAAATCACAGCTTATACTTTTAATGAACACTGGTCAGTGTTGAGGGCAAAGCTGATGGTAGGTTAGGGCTTGTCATACCCATCCAGGCACTGGCAGGAATGCCACAACTTCTTGGTTGACAAGTTATTTTTGTGTAAGTTGATGTAAGCTTAACTGTATTTCTCATAGTCATATTCAAATAAGATCCTTTAGTGACTGAGCTCTTATATGAAACAGACTCTTTTTAATAATAAGAGGAGCATATTTTCTGGAGTATTTCTTGTCCTTTCTTTTGGAGAGCCAGTCTGTCTCATGAGCCTGTCAAAATCAGTGGTGTAGTGATGCAGTATGTTGTCTGCCAGATAGCCACTGCACCTCTTTCAGTGACCCATAAGGTATGTTTCCACTGTGCTCAAGTGGAGTTGTCAGCTGCATCTTCAATCTGCTACTATTGCCTGAAGTGTTTAAGTACTACCAAATGCAGCTTCTTTGACTTTTTATATTTGGAAGAGTAAGATTTCAGTTCATTTTGATAAATGCTGCTAAGCTCCCATCCCAAAAATCTTTAGGTTTATATACAGCCTACAAAAGAATTTAAGAGGATGTTAGAATTAATTTATAGAAGACATTGAGGGTAGTTCCTTGCCTTTTCCATAATCAAGATTTTAATGAGTGTTGAGGTTCAATATGAATACATCTGTCCCCAGCCTGTCCTTTTACCAAACGTTCACTTAAAACAAACTGCAGATGACTAAAGATAGGTCACAGCTTCCAGCCCCCACTTCCCAAAGAAACTGAATGTGAAGGGTATGAACATCTGCAGTGTGATGCACCATGAATGAATTATAGTTACCGTAGTAAGAATCTATTCCTTTATTACAGCAGCTGCAGCCTGTTGCAGTAGGGAGTGATAAGAAAGTCACCCGTCAATTGTAAAGCAATATTTTGAGACCTAAGATAATGCATCTGAACAATAATAATTGTAACCAAGTGGATGAAGTGGGAAGACTTCACCAATCAGATAATACAAAGAAATTGTTGAGGTTTAGCTTAATCTTGTTGTGAATTTGAGTTGTCTAAGGTGAGGGTTAAATGAAACTGAGTGATCATTGTGATATTGGCCACAGTTTCCATGAAATGGAATTGGAGGAGAGTGAAGGACTGAGAGCTTTATTTTTAGTTGTGCTACACTTGAATGGACAGATGAATGAGCATCTGTAGGGAGAGATACATAGAGTGAAGCTTTGAATTGCGTGGAGGAAGAGAGGTCTTAGATGATCATGAACGCTCAGCAGGGAATAGCTATATTTGCATTTACAGATGATGTTACTTTAATGAAGAAACAGATTAGAGAAGTAGGTACTGGGCAGGAGTATGTGGGGAGGATTCTCTAGGGACATACTAAAGGAATAAAGGAAAGGATTCTGGAAGCCAAGGGAACAGTATTTTAAAGGCAACATAGTTGCACATACCAAACATGATTGGTAACAAAGGTAAGGATGAGGTATTGATTGTAAGTTTTTGGCTAAGTAGTTATTAGGATCCTGAACGAGGTAACAAATTATATTCTTAAGGTAGCACTAAAACTCCAGACACCTGCTGTAAAAGGAAGAGGGTCATCGGTTGGAGAGACAGTGAGTTAAGTGTGATGTGAATGTCACTGTACATTGGGATGGGAAAGAGGTAGGTGAGATTGGGAGTTACTGAAAAGACTAAGAGAAGGAACACTGCAGGAGAGAAAAGTGAAGGTGGGGTGCAGGATGAAATAGAGAGGGTGTGTTGTGTAGCAAGGGAACGGGATGAAGGCTGGGGAAGGAAAATCATGCCCCTGGGGAGACACAGGAACTGGTAAACCTGGTGAAAGTTATTAAGGGGACGGTGGTAGCTGGAGAGGTTGCAAGAGAAGAGGATTAGATATAGTGGTAAATTATCCCGAGCTGTGTGGGCAACTAATCCAAATTCAAGCTGTGGCACTTTGATGGCAGGACAGTGGGTGGCGCTTGCATTCTGTGAATGTTACCAGTCTCTTCCCAGAATAGGTTTCTATGGGAGACTCATAAAATGTTAAAAAAAATCACTGTATTTGCTCACATCTATAGGCTTAATCTTTTTAATCTCTGAGCTTTATATTCCTCCAGAGTTTGCCTTCCTGTTTTCTCATTCTTCCAGCAGGAATATGTCGGCATGAGGAGAGTAGTGAGCAGTAGGATTTCTTTTGAGACAACAGGTACAGTCAGAGATTGTTAGCTTATGTTTATTTAAAAAATGTACTAGAGAAGGGGGTCTATCTTAAGATCTCTTGGCTCTGAAACTGGGCAACTGCTTTTACTCTAACCCCAGTCAATTTGGGAGCTGTAGCATGTGCTGAGCATTTTGACAAGAGAGACAGGATGTGTCTGATTCTTAAAAATTAAACATTCCTCATCAGAAGATGCCAGCAGTACCAGGAGTATATGCTGATGAAGTGTGGGCTGGATGAGAAAACTGAGGTGGATTGAAAATTGGCTGAACGGCCAGACCTGGAACATGGTGAGTTCAGGTGGGGGCCAGGAACCAGCTGTGTACCCCAGGGGTCAATACTGGGTCTGGGTCTGTTTAATGTCCATTAATGACCTAGATGTGGGGCAGAGTGTCCCCACAGTAGGTCTGTTGATGACACAAAAGTTGGGAGTAGCAGTTCATACACCAGGGGATTGTGCTGCTATCCAGAGGAACCTTGACAGGAAGAAACGGGCTGACAAGAACCTCATGAAGTTCAACAAAGGGAAGTGCAAAGTTCTGCACCTGGGGAGGAATAGCCCCAAGCATCAATACATGTTGACCAGGAGTCAACCAGCTGGGAAACTGCTTTGCAGGAAAGAACCTGGGAGTCCTGGTGGGGCTACCGAGTTGACCATGAGCCAGCATTGTGCTCTGGTGGCTTAGAAGGCCAACAGTAGCCTGGGCTGCATTAGGAAGATTGTTGCCAGCAAGTTGAGGGACGTGATCCTATCACTCAGTAAGGTCATAATTAACAAATTTTGAGCTCCCCACAACATTGTCTTTTTGGTAATATTCAAAAGCTGTCTGGACATAGTCCTGGACAGCCAGCTGTGGATGATCCTGCTTGAGCAGGGAGGTTGGACAAAATGACCTCCAGAAGTCCCTTCCAACATCTGCCATTGTGTGACATGGCTTGACCAGTCTGGTGGCCTTTTATGATGGAACAACTGCAATGGTTGACAAGGGAAGGCTGACTGATGTAATCTGCTTAGACTTCTGTATGGCCTTGACACAGTCCCAACGTGACATCCTTATCTCTGAGTTGGAGAGACATGAATTTGATGTTTGGACTTGTTGGTGGATAAGGAATTTGTGAGATGGATGCAGCGACAGAGTAGTCAGTGGCTTCTGTCTAGGAGGAGGCCAGAATGAGTGATGAGTGGTGTCTCTCAAAGCTCTGTGTTGGAACTAGTGCTTTTCAATATCTCTGTCAATGACGCAGACAGTAGGATTGAGTGCACCCTCAGCAAATTTGCAGATGACACCAAGCTGAGTGGTGCAGTTGACACACCTGAAGGACTGGGTGCCATCCAGAGGGACCTGGACAAACTTGAGAAGTGGGCCCATAAAGAGCCTCATGAAGTTCAACAAGTCCAAGTGCAAGGGCCTGCACCTGGGTCAAGGCAATCCCAGACATGAGTACAGACTGGGAGAAGAACTCATTGAGAGTAGCTCTGCGAAGAAGGACTTGAGGGTTCTCATGTCTGAAAAGCTGGATGTGAGCCAACAGTGGGCACTCACAGCCCAGAAGGCCAAGAGTGCCCTAGGCTGCACCAAAAGAGGAGCAGCCAGCAGGTGGAGGGAAGCAATTGTCCCCCTCTGCCCTCCCCTTGTGAAACACCCCTTGAGTGCTGCATCCTGCTGTGGGAGCCTCAACACCAGAAAGACATGGAGCTGTTGCAGTGGATCCAGAGGAGGCCACAAAGATGATCAGAGAGCTGGAGCACCTTTCCTACAAAGACAGGCTGAGAGAGCTGGGGATGTTCAGTCTGGAGAAGAGTAGGCTCTGGGGGCACTACATTGCAGCCTTCCAGTAGTTAAAGGGGGCTTATAAAAGAGAGGGAGAGGGTTTTTTTTTACATGGGCAGATAGTTACAGGACATAGAGGAGTGTTTTTTAACTAAAAGATGGAAGATATAGTTTAGATGTTAGGAAGAAATTATTTACTCAGAGGGTAGTGAGGCACTTGAACAGGTTTCCCAGAGATGCTGTAGATGTGCCATCCCTAGAAATGTTCTTATGTCAGGTGGACTTAAAGAAATGAGTTAGGGAGTGATTGCTTCAACTGTTCCACCTGTGATAGGTATAAATCTTTTTAGAGCAGTTGAAGATGTCTTCCAAACTAGAAGATAAAATGGATGGTTAATAAGGGAGAAGCCACTTGTGAAAAGCCTTTTGTGTGGTGCTTTTTCCTCCCTTTCATTAGTAATTGTTACTGCTTTTTTGGGGGGGGGGTGTGGATTTTTCTTTCTTTTGCTTTGGAAAATGATGTAAAAAATAGTATTTCTTCTGCCCAAAAATAGTAGGCAGCTCCAGAAGGGGTTCACAGTGTGGCAAGTGACTGGAGAAGGACCATCTATTTCTGGCATCTTTTGGGGCTGCTGATCACTGTTTGGCACCAGCTGTTGGAGTTTGTATTCCTGGAATTGGGAAAGTCAGTAAGGTTGCTGCTCAAACAGATTATGTGTCAGGAGTTTCAAAACAAATTGTGGAAAGTGTACCTGACACTTGGAATACCTAAGCTGAGTAATTTAAAATGTCTGAAGTCACACAGTCAGTAAATTGGATGGCCATATTGGAATGTTCATTGCTGGTTAATGTAATCAGAAGTACATTCATGTTCTAATAAATGTGATGACTTCAAGGGAAGTCGTTCTGTTGGTATGACTGTAGGAGACCTGGTTGACTGCTAGTACTGTAAGACCTCATTACAGAGACCATCTCCCAGAATAGCAATAGCCTGTAGCAGGAGAATGAATATATGATGTGACTCACTGGCTTATTTTTTAACCTGTATTTTAACAGGGCTCTGTTCAATGGAAAAAAACAACCAACCAAAACAAACAAAAAAAAATAAAACAAAAAACCAAACACCACCACCTTAGATACACAGACACCTCAAAATAGAGCTGTCATTCTGGAGCTGGGAACCAGCCTTGTGAAAAGTGTTAAGAAAGGGAAATGTGGTGGAGTTTTGGCTGAGCTGGGTTGTGATGAATTAGCAGATTAAATTAAGTGTATCAACTTTCTGCGCCTATGAGACTTGAAACAACATCTGCTGAATTGCACTTCTCAGTTGAGTTTTAGCACACCATTGTTCAAATGCAGTATTTGGGCAACAAAATACAGCTGTGGTCATGTGTAGGCAGAAACATCCTATAGCCCCTCTTCCCATAATTAAATCCTTGACAAATTGTATAGAAAGTGAGTAATGATATTTTTTAATAACTGAATACTAAAAAACCCCAAAAAACCTCAATGCAGTAGACACAGTAGTTTCTGCATCTATTATTTCTTGTTACTGCTTTAAAATAATACAAAATTGAAGAAGTCTGCCTGTAGATTTTGGGGAGAAGGGAAAGAAGGAAGCTGAAAAAATAACTCTATCTCTTGAGTTGCTGCCTTAAACTACACTAGAATGAATATTTTTATATTGATATTTTAGTTCATAACAGTGTACTTTTCAAATCTACCCTTCAGTGTTGTTACAATAAGAGAAATGCAAGAGAAGTTGTTAACGTCTTTATTAGAAACAATGTGTCATTTATGTTTCATTTGTGCATTTAAGGTTCAGATAGCGAAGAGGATGAGGATGAAGATGCGAAACTAACAGTGAAAAGGAGCTTAGAAGAAATAAAAAACCAGGAAGGTCTGTTAATTTTTACTTTTATGTGTTCAGGAACACTGCTAATTTTGGAAGATACAGAAACTAAGCTTACAATCAGTTTTACAAAAAATTACTTCTTAGCAATACTGTCTAAACTGTGCTGGACAGTCTTGAGTAGTGAAGAACACTGTGATGAGTTATACATTTTAAAAATTCTGAACCTGAAAAGTATGCCAGCACACTCAAAATCTATTTCACTAGGGCATGACAGAGTACTGTGCAAATCAAGACTTCACTGATTTCACTTTGTACCAGTTTAATGTGACTGTGTTTTCTTAGAGTAGAACTGCTGACTAAATAATTGTACTTGGGAATAAATAATGCAAAATTAGGTATCATATCTCAAAAGAGCACTCTGGTTTTTTAAAAGAGCTGTAGATTAATGCAGAAGTTTGAATCAGCAGTAAATCTGTCTGTTCCCATCCTATCTTACCTTATTTGAAACTGTTTTCATCCTTTTGCTGTTGTGCTTACTGGTGATGTTCATACAATGTATGAATTTTTGGTGACAAACCTCAGTGCACTTTGAAAGTAATTTATTGCATAAAGGCTTGATTCTGCCCTTCTACCTGATGGAAATTAAACGAACTAAAAAAAAACAACCAAAAAAAGATCTGTACAAGCTCAGTGATAAAATTCAGTTATAAGTTTACCAACTGTTACTAAATACTGTTGTTAAATGTCCAACATTCATCTCCAGCACTGAAAGGTGTGCTCAGGTAGTACAGGAATAGCAGTGGCATTTGGTGCCTGCAGGAGGGTCCCACTTGTGATGCTGCAGTGCTGAAGGCATCTGACCTTATGAAGCAGCCTGACTTCAGATGAGTCACAGTTTGGACCTTATTCTGGATTTTTGCACAGACTTACTGCTAAATGACTACATATTTTAATGTAAGCAGCTGTCTGCAAATGGTTTTCTGCTTTATTGTGGTTTCAAAATTTTTTTTGTTTCTGTGACCATGGAATATATTTCTTTCAGAAACTCTCTTTTATCAGCAGTACCAGATTTTACAGAAAAGTCTAGGTGCATGAATATGGCTCTGCTGACATGAGAGGGCATTCATTGATACAATCTCTGTTCTAAATCTCAGCCTTACATACAACAGATAATTAACAAAATAATTAAAATTTTAAAATTCTGTTTCTTTTGTCATAAGAACAGATGGCTTTTTTTGTTATAGGGTGTGCTTATGTCCTCCTAAGGCAGAGGAATATTCAAGAATGACTGTGTCTGAAAGCTGCTTTTATTTTTCCAACTTTCCTATTGATTTTAATATTTGCAGTGCATACATGCCTTGTCTAACTTACGATATTTAATCCACTAACACCAAACAACTAGTGCCCAAAACTACCTAAATGTAATGCAAAATCAAAGTTTCTTTTTTGAGTATCATGAAAGTTGCTTAAGAGAGGTTGACAATGTGTCAGATGATTACAATACAGTCTTTTCCCCCACCATCAAAAATGTTACAGTACAGCCATGATCCTAGACTATTCTCACTGTTGATAGTGGCTTTTTTTCTACTTGCCTAGCCTTTCTACCAAGATTGACAACAGTGGTGCCAAGTCAGAATGTAGGTATGGGAATATCTATGGATAAGGAACTGGAATGAAAGGACCAAAACCTCTTTGCTTGTTCTCTGTGTGTGTGTGTTTTGTTTTAATGCTTTTTTTATCTTTATTGGTGAATACACATGGGTTCTAATCTTGCTAATGTAATCATTGGGCTGTCCCTAGTTAGTACAGTGGGAAGTTACAGTAAAGGTATTTTCTATATTTTAAAGATATTAAAAGATAGCATACAACAGGAGGGAAAATATGTTCATCTGTTGCTCTGGGGTTTTTTGCTGTCTACTGACATTGCCCACAGAAGTAATATTATTGCTTTATGTAGTAATATTAAAGTAGTTTTGTTTATGCCTAGTTATCAACTACAGTTGGAGATTATAATCTTTCTTTTTATTATTATTTGTGCAGAGCAAGATGTAGAATTGCAAGAAGCTATCAAGAGGAGCCTTGAGGAAATGTAAATGAAGATACTTCAGTACACTAACACCATGTCATCAACTGCTTACAGAAATGGAAGCTTGTTTATCTATTTACAAGGGTTCAGAAATACCACTTTAAAAACACATCTGTATCTGAAATAGTTAGATTTATAATCTGGTGTTCTCTGTCATACTGATGAACAGCCGAAGTTTATTGATATTCACTGCACTATATTGTGTATGATAAAAATAAATTTCTAAGCCTTTGCATATTTGTTTCTAACAGGTGATGACTAAGTCTCTCCACTCTTTCTGTATAAGTTGTTGCCTAATTAGTAGACTGGTCTTACTAGGTATTTTGGGGCTCCTGGTTCTTTTTCTTTTTTTTTTTTTTAATTGGTTCTTGTATTTAGTTTTTCTGAACAAAATGACATTGTCTTTATTTACTTTTTCATGTGGTCTTTGCAACAGATAAAAATAGTAAACTCGAGTTATCTCAGATTTGCCTGGCTAATCTTGTTATAAAGAGAAGCTTAGATCCGAGATTTATATTGAACATATGGCCTAACTCTTGCCTGTGGCCGGTCTTACTTAGTAGACCGTAATTTTTTCTCTGTCCTTTAAATGTCAGAATCAGGACCACAGGCTGTACAGTTAGTTTGCCAGCTTTATTTTTTCAATAGCAGCATAGTAGAGTGTTGGATTTGATGGCTTCAAGTTTGACAAGTTCAGTTCCTCTCCCTGATCTGAAGGGAGGAACAACTTTCCTAGTTCCTGTTTGGAATAGATTTGAGAGAATTTAAACTGTATTATTTCTGTATACTGTGGTCTTGGCTCCCTTCTGTTTATGAAGAGGTGACCTTAGATAAATTAATGTAAATATGCTCATTATTTTTGTACTGTCCTTATTTTAGGTGAAATTATTTCTGTGTTTAAAATTATTTGTCATCTTTCTCTTTTTTGTTTAAAAATACCTATGCAAACTGTCCAGCTTTACCAGCCTGTTATACTTCAGTTAATGATTGTTATCAATCGGTAAGAAATCTCAATGTAATAAAAGGCCAGCTTAATTCTTCTTTTAGTATTCATTCCCCTGTGAGTTTGCTTCTATCTGCTGTACCCCTAAATATTTATTATGCAAACAAATACTTTTTGTGGAGAGAAAGACATGGGGAAGGCTGGATTTTTCTCACTATTCCAAAGAGTCAGAATAACTACAGCTGTTTGCCATCATGGTTAGAAAAGCTGGAAGACTGGCACTGGTTTATTTCCAATCATGATTCTGATATAATTGCTTTCACTGAAAGAAGTAGAATTAATGAAGAATCTAGTGAGATATCTCAGTGTTCATTAGCACTGTATTAGTTCATACAGCTTGAAGAAACTGTTCAAATGACAGACAATTGTTTGAAAACTTACAGTACATTTGACTCTGACACCCAAGTGTTACAGAGTGAACAGGACCTCTTAAATGTTTTTCCTTTTTGTCTGCTGCTTGTTTTCCAACTTGCCAGTCTCAGATTAATTGTACTCCTGATCTAATCTAGATGTGTAGTTCATACTGCTGCTGCTGAGGAAGCCCTATTCTGGAAGATTTTGAGTTCCCCTTAGCTACTTACTCAAGCTACATCAATTCCAAAATTTTTCACACCAAGTGCTTCTAGTAAAGGGTGGAATGAAAGAGAAAACAATTTTCATCTTCAAAAGCATCTCAGTCCAAGGTACAGAGGCTTTTGGGCAGTTCTTTTTCCATGTAGACCCTAAAGTTGCAAATTCCTTTCACATGAAAAGATGTTTCAGCTTGAAAAAGTTCTTTGTTTGGTTTAACAATGTTTAAAGCCAGGGTAGATGGTCTTCTCCAGAGTGCTATGTAACATAGAATTTGATTATGTGCTTTATTTCTCGTAACATTGTCATAAATGTAAAGGTTGCTCATACCTGATGGGCCATAACTTAATTGGTTGCATTTAAAAAAAAGAAATTAAAAAAAAGCCCTGTGTACACATACATTCTCTGTACTTGAAGCTGCAGTTATTAAACACATTGTATTGGCCTTGTCATCTGCTTATCAAAACAAGTAGCAGATCCGAACCACTGCTGCTTTGGCTTTTATAAAACAACTTAATAAAGTTCTGCTTTCTGTTTTGGTTTTTTTTATGGTAACAGTAGTCTTCAGAATTGGCAGTATCTTGAAATTTGGCCTCATTTTCCTTGGTCTCTCAGAGGTTCTCTCTTAACTATGAGATTTTTCTTTGTGAAGTTTTCTGCCGTCACAGGCTTATGATACTTCTGTTTCCAGAAGAGCAGAGAAAATTGGATTTTTAAAACACTGCATGCACAGACATGTGACTTGTTACTCACCAACATCTTGTGGTAGAACACCTTGTTCTTCAGCTGGAAAAGGTGTCTTGTAAATATGTTCCAGAATTTAATGGTTTTGGCTGGTGAGTCTTGTTTAACTGGCTGAAATTTTTGAGGTTTGTCCTGCATATGTGGAGAGATTCGCCTGCATTTACAAGCACAACTTGTCTGTTAAAAGGAGCCTGCCCAGCATCCTTTACATTTGTACCAGAAATTATTTGTCCTACCCTTTTTAAGAGAATTTGCTTTTGTGGTGATGTTTGAATTCATCCTTCATTAGTCTAAAGTAATTCATTAGTGCTTTTTTGTATTTAATGGGGAAAAAGTCTAATCTCCACCTGACTACCACCAGCTGTTCATGTTAATGCTCTTAATTTCTGTATGGTGCATGCATTAAGTTTTACAAAACTGAAAACTATGACAAGTTGAGATTGGTATAGGGCTCTTACCTCTGTGGTGCATTGTGTGCCACATTCTTTCTTATCAAACAAAATCCCTCTTTTGGTCATATTCAGAGACAAGACGAGATACCAAATAAGTCCCTGCAACTTTTATTAAAGTCACTGGAGCACTGAAGTGTTATGCCTGCCTGATTGCTTCTGCTGTTTATTAATATTAAAAAAAAATATACTAGCTTATTGTAAGCTACTTGCTTTCAATATATTTTTTGGGTAGTGGATTAATTTTCTTAGCTTTTCAAGGTACACAGAAATGATCATCACTGTTCCTATAGTGGTCATAGAATGCAAACCTTTACCAAATCTTTACCAAATATAGTGAAGTTTATAGAGGTATGAAGTTACGTCATTGTCTTTCTTAAAAGGAAAGTGTTCTGTCATCTGCTTGTGCTGTCCTGGTTGTGTTTACAGTGACTGCTGTAAATTGGAAGGAGGTGAGGAGGATGAGTGATGAATTGTTTCAAAATGAATTCAGAAAAATTGGCTGACATTAGCACAAACATATTTTCTGGCAATTCTTTCCAGCTAAGCAGCTTTATGAAAGTGCATCTGCATTTTCCTTTGCCACTCCTAACCCCTTCAAGTTTCCTGTAGAAATTCTTAATTCAAGTGGTTTGGAGCTTAGAAGTAACAATCTGAGTCAAATAATACGGTCTGAGATATTCTAAAAGTGGATGTAAACAAGTCAGAAAATTTATGGCAAATTTTCTGAATGCTGAATGTGCACTTGAATGGCAAAGCTCTGCATGCCTGGAAATTCCTTTTGTAAATCTCTGCAAGGTCACTTTCACTGTAGTATCCTAATTTCTGAAAGTCCTCCCCTTTTGTAAATCTCTGCAAGTTCACTTTCACTGCACTGTCTTCATTTCTGAAAGTCCTTCCCTTTGGTTTTTTTGCTCAGAGTTCCACTGTCAATCGGCTGAGCATCCGCAGCCATACAGAAGTTACTGGCTCATTTATTAGGCAGCTTTCCTCCAGTGAGAATGAACTGCTGCATTTTGCTGCATGCCCCAAAATGGTCATACCAGCTCTCAGTTTGCTTCTGAGACAGAAGACTTCATTCAGACTTCTGGCAGGTTTGGGACCTTGGGGCTTGCCTACACAATAAAACAACTGCAGCATGTATAGACAAACCCAGGGCTAGTTTTAATTAGCATTGGTGACAACAGTGGTAAAGATACAGCAGCACAGGTTCAGCAGGCGTGAAGTGAGGGGGCAGACATATATTTTGATTGAAAACATCCCCTGAAAACTCAGGTTAGCCCATCTTATTTGCTATTGTTACAGTGCTGGGGAGACTGCAGGCAGGTTTTGGTTGGCTGGCCCAAGCCATGGCTGCATCGTTCTGCTATGCATGGGAACTTGTATTTCCATAACACCTGCATACAAAGAAGGTTCTTGAAAGAATCACAAAATGGTTTGGGTGGGAAGGGACCTTAAAGATCACAGAGTTCTAAGCCCCGTGCCAGAGACAAGGACACTATCCCTAGACAAGGTTGCTTAAAGCCCCATCCAACCTGCCCTTGAACACTCCAGAGATGGGGAATCCACAACTTCTCTGGGCAACCTGTGCCAGTGCTTCACCACCCTCACAGTGAAGAATTTCTTCCATATACCTAACCTAAATTTCCCCTCTTTCAGCTCAAAAACATTAAGTTCCTGTAGGTGAAAGCAGGATGGCATTTCTTGGGTGTGGACTTTCTCTTTGATCCTGCTCCATGACAGCTCCTGTATAAGTGTTAGGGTATGTTACAAGGTATATATCAGGGTTTGGAATAAGGCAAAGCTGGAAGTAAGGTGCTATTTAGCACCATGACAATTTGCAGTGCTTTTGGTGTAGGTCATCTCCTTGACTCTGGAACTTTCACAGACACATCAGATGTCCAGGACCTGGGAAAGCTGCTCTTTCTGCTGCCTTGAGGGACTTTGTGCATGTGAATCAGACTTCTGTACATTGCTCTGTTTTGCAATCAGCACCCATTTTTTATGACACTGTAGTTGAAACAAGGGACAGCCAGTGGTTTCACTGCTCAGGTGAGAATGCAGCAATGATGGGATACATACTCTCCTCATGTTCTTCTTGCTGGTGCCCATAGCCAGAACAGGGCTGTGCAGCCCTTCACATGGACACAGGTGTGGAGAAGATGAGGAGAAGGAGGTGGTGGTGTGGCATCACCAGCAGCCCTGACTATGCTTCACCACAGATGACAAGGAGAAGTGTGAAATATGTGCTTTGTTTCAGATGCAGGGGGCCCTTCCTCCTCCCATTTCCTTATGGCCCTGAACGGCCCAATTCCTGCCTTTTGTGCCTGCAAAATTCTCCCAGTTCAACTGTAAGTCACTTTCCTTCCTCTAGAGATGGACTCCCATCTTTCCAGCCCAACCACTTGTTATTTTGGAAAAGTGAAGACTACTGTCCCTTTACTTATCTCAGCAAGAAATAGAGGGGATGGGAGCAATCTACCATCCTAGAGAGCAAGAAAAGCAGTTTTCAAGGTCCTTCCAAGTTTCTAAATGGGAAAATCCTGGTTTTCACAGGCAGTAATATCAAGGCTTGTCCTGGAAGGCCATTTTCACT
The DNA here is from genome assembly GCA_013397135.1 of Pachyramphus minor. Lineage (NCBI taxonomy): Eukaryota > Metazoa > Chordata > Aves > Passeriformes > Tyrannidae > Pachyramphus > Pachyramphus minor. The sequence goes on along the minus strand of VYXB01003266.1, from coordinate 278,382 downwards.
TTTAAACTTGTATTTTGTTTCCACAGTTTTTGTTATTCTTGCTTCTAGGGTAAAATGTCATTTTGGTGTTAAAGAGGGTAAGCCAAATGTGATATGTTTGGACACATACAGCTGTTCTGTGCCTGTGTTTCTTTGAAGCTTTTACCTGTATAGAATTAAACCTCTATGCCAGGAAAAAAATGTTCAGAGCTGTTTACCTACTTTGATTTCTGCTTTTTAAACCCAATCTAATTGATGCTAAATAAATTGGCATGGGAAAGACAGAAGGATCCCAGGAAATAAATGGCTGCAAACTATGTGTCATGGTTACAAATGGTTTCTGTTTGGGGTGGGAAATGGATTTTAATTATCTTCTATACAGACTGTAGAGAGATGGATGGAACAATTGTTCAAATGAAGTTATTTGCATGAGCTCACAGGGAACAAGCCTTGCTTATCCAACCATGTAAAACAAAGAAAACTCAGGCAATTAATTTAACGAGAGTACTTGGGACATGATATCATTCTGAATGGATGAGCCTGAGAAAACAGCTATTTTGAATCACAGCAGGATACACATACAAAACCGTATCCCTGTGCAACAAAATCCCTCTTAGCTGGCTGCCAAAAATTGGTCTGTTAGAATCATGGGGTATTTGCCCAAACCTGGAGTTTTGGGATAAGCAAATTCCTTTTTTAATACTCAAAGTAGTGGCAACTAAAACCTATGGGTGACTTGAATTGCTGGTGCTTGTTAGAGAGAAGGTACCATTTCATACAGCAAGAGCAAACCAACTAACCAACCATCAGTTCTGGAAGGCAAATCCTCATACCAACAGCTCCCATCTTGAACAAAGTTGATATAGATACTGGAAACCTCGTTATTCCTCCTGTAGCTTCTGGTTTAGCAAGAGCCAGAGTTCATGCTGCTTTTGCCTGGTCCAGGTTTTGCTGCTTTTGTCACAAAGGTGACTGGGGGACAGCAACAAGGGCAGCTTGGGGTCTGTCTGTGCCCCCAAAGCCTGCAGAGAGAAGCAGAGGCACCACACGGCTGCCATTTGTCAGAGCATGTGGTGGCTGTGCAGAGGTGCCACATGTGTGTCAGGGTGTGTGGTGACTGGGCACTGCTCCAGGCACCTGCGTGAGGCAGGGTGCAGCTGACACTGTAGTGTTGGTGAAACTCATCCTGACACATGGCCCGTCTGTACCCCCGCTTGCTGATGAGCTCAGCCAGCCTCCATCCATGTGCGCTGGGGGGGAGGCAGTGTGCAGTCCTGCTGGCAGAAGTGTCCCACTGAGCCACCCCGAAGTCAGCTGGGGACAGAGATATGAGAGACATGGAGCTCCTGGAGCAGGTCCAGCGGAGACCTTCCAAGTTGATCAAGGGACAGGAGAATCTCTCTTACGAGGAAAGGCTGAGGGAGCTGGGCCTGTTCAGCATAAGAGATGACTGACAGGGGAACCTCATCAATGGGTCTTCTCAGCCAGACTCTTCTCGCTGATGCTGAGCAATAGGACAAGAGCAGGTAGAAGCTGATGCACAGAAAGTTCCACCTTTATATGAGGAAGAACTTCTTTACCGCGCAATTGACCACGCACTGGAACAGGTTGCCCAGAGAGGATGTGGAGATATTCAAGAACCATCTGGACACAGTCCTGTACCATGTGCTGTAGGATGCCCCTGCTTGAGCAGGGAGGCTGGACCAGTCCCCCTGCTGCTCCTTCCAGCCTTACCCAGCCCGTGACTCCGTTGCCCGCGGGCCGTGCCGGCCGAGGCGACCCGGCCCGGCTCCGCCGTGTTGCGTGAGGCGGTGCCCGCGGGCCCGGCGCGGGGGCGGGGTGGCCGCGGGG
>VYXB01003266.1:252558-276479 GCA_013397135.1 Pachyramphus minor | reverse complement strand
GCTCCTTCTTTGGCCATGAGCGAGGTGCCGGCATTCGGCCGCCGCCGCCGCCTGCGGGACGCGGTGAGGGAGCGGCCGCAGCGAGGTTCCGCCGGCGGCAGCGGGCGGGTGGGATGGCCCAGGCCAGGATCAGCGCCAAGGCCAGCGAGGGGGCGCAGCAGCAGCCGCAGCAGCAGCAGCAGTCGGGCGGGCAGCTCCGGGGCCGCTTCTACCGCTCCACCTCCATGGCCGACCGCTCCAGCCGCCTGCTCGAGAACCTGGACCAGCTGGAGCTCAGGTGGGCCCGGGGCCGGGCGCTGGGAGGGAGCCGGAGCCGTCTGGCCCCAATCCAGTGGCTCCGCAGCGCGGGACGGCGGTGGGCGCGGAGCCCTCCCCCGGCGGTGCTGGGCAGGGGCGGGGGGTGAGGATCCCTGAGGGGTCCCGGGGAAAAGTGTCCTCCCTCATCGGGGGCGAAGTTTAAAAATAGGAGCTGCTGCTCCAAGGTGAACTAGCGTGGCCTGGAAATACACGAAAATAGGAATATGTATATGAATGTATGAAAACAGACGTTTTTCAGAGAAAGCGGCAAGGACTGCTTTGGATTTATTACCCTTCCCGGTTTGGCTTTAGCAGGCAGGGGATGGGCTGCGTGCTGTGACGCGGTGGGTCGTTGGCTGTCCCACCCTTTCGTCCCCGTCCCGCATCTGTCGGGCAGGTGCTTTATAAGAAGATGCAGGAAATCCGATGATAAAACGTGCTGTCCTTCGGGCTTTCGGAGGCTCTGGCAATCCTTTAAGCTGCAGTGCTGAATGCTGGCGTGTGAGGCTGCATGTCTTCCAAACCTCCCTTTGCACTTACTGGTTCAGTTGTGGATGTCGTTACCTGTGTACACGTCCATGTCCTCTCTGGGGTGTATTAAATCCTGTAGCTATAATGTGAACAGCATCATATTCTTCAGCTTAGGTGTATTTTTCTGAAGTTATTGCAAATGCTATGTGAATTTCATTGTTGTGCAAAGACATGTTTTTTTCTGCTTGAAAACTTGACGTTCCATAAATAATACCATTTGACTTTTTTCCCCCAGTTTGGCCTCATGAGAGATGATTCCTTGCCTTTAATTATCTTCCTTGTTCTCTCAACTCTGCTTAATTACACAGTGTCCTTTCTGAGGTTGATAGATGTGCAGGATGCCACTGATTCACCTCCTCTGGTACTGTTTCAACACACCCTTTCCTTCATTACAGCTGCATATTGATCAACGGCTTTCACAGAACCACCCAGAATATTTCTAGGACTTTCCTGTAATTAAAAGAGCTCTGTGGGATGCAGGAGTTGCATTTTCCCCTTTCTGCCTGCGTTACTTTGCATTATTCAGGAGTGGACTTGATGTGCTGTTTGTTATATTAGCTTTTCACTTAGCTTGATTAAATCTCCTTGAAGTCCTTTACAGACTTCTCTGAATTTGACTAAACAAAATCACAGTCTGCAAACAAGTCTCACTACTTACATGCAGGTCTAGTGCATGATGAATATATAATCACAAAATGAGCATCAGAATATGCAAAAGTGTGTTTTAAATTTGCTGAGTGACTCTGAAACAAAGCAGACAGTTTGGTTAGCCAGAAATTAAACCTCCAATTAAACTTTCAAGTCTTTCAAACAGGCATAGTTCTAAATGCAGAATAGTCACCCAAAAAAAAGTCAAACTAACTTGATAAACCCACTCAAGTCTTATATTTTTTTCCAGGCACAACTAATCAACATGCCTCATTTCAAAGTTATGTGAATGACAGGAGGAAAAGCTTCCAAGGGTCTATAGTTAAACCAAACCAGACGGAGAATGAAGACATGTTGCTTGTAAATATAAGTGAAAATTTGTCAAAGTGAACTACAGCCTTTAATTAAACCCCTTGACAATCCTCAATTCTTAAGTTGCTTAAGGTCAGCCAAACTCTGAAGCAACCCTCATCCCTTTGGAAATCACAGAATTAAAGAATAGGTTGGGTTGGGAGGGACCTCAAAGATCATCTAGGGTTCCAAACCCCCTTTTGTGGCCAGGGACACCTTCTAGTGGCCCTATCCAACCTGGCCTTGAACACCTCCAAGGATGGAGAGTCCACATCTGGTCAACCTGTTCCAGTGCTTCAGCATCCTGACAGTGAAGAATTTCTTCCTGATATCTAAATCTACCTTCTTTCTGTTTGAAGCAATTGTAAAATGCTCCAGTTGGAATAGCCTTCCTTTTTCTCCCTTTTTCTCCACTGTGAGAGCTTATTTTCCAACAGTAACAGGGTATTTTTGTACCTCTCTGACAGGTGTTTATGGAGGGGCTTCCTTCTCCTTGGAAAGTGAGCAGGGAAGGGAAGGGGAATTAATTTGGCTGCCAGGGAACAAGTGCCTCAGGCAAGGGTGGCAAGGGGGGCAGGTGGCACGTTTGGCCCTTCTCAGAGCTTGGACCTTTGTGTTGCCCTGGCTGCCAAGATATCTCAGGAGCAGCTGGAAGGGGGACCAGAGTCTCTTGTATATGAATCACTGTGTTCTGGTGGTTAAGTGAATACGTAGTTCTAGGTGTGATGATACATAAGTCAGACTCTTTCTGTGCTTTTTTTTGGGCTTTTTAAACTTAATTTTTCATACATTTCTTGTTCTCCTTTGGATCAACCATATTCCCCCACTATTCATGCCTGTGTTCGTGGGACTGCTCACCTGGGAATGGACATTCAGCTGAAGCACCTGAGGGATGTCAGAGTGAAAGCCCCTGCTTTGTCTCCGTCTAGTGTGCTCAGCTCCATTTCAGGAAAAAAGTGGCTTCAGATGCTTCTTACTTCCTTTGAAAACTTATCTGCATCTCTAGCACATGGGCTTTAATAGTGAGCTGTTTAAGTCAGTCAGTAGTTTAAAGGACAGGGTTATTGCAGCTGTCCTAAGAAAGCAGGTGTCGAGTTTCTCATCTGGAAACAAAAGCGCAGGCTGGTCCACCTGTTCCTCGGGGGAATGCTCTGCTCATATAAATGGTATGTAGCAAAGAAAGGCACTGCACAGCTAATTGCTCTTGGATGGGGAAAATCAGAAATAAGGAATGTGTTTTTCAGTCTTAGGTAATGGATGGGCTATTTAGTTGATGTTCAAAGTGACAAATATACTTCAAGTAAAAATACGATTGGATGTTTTCATCTGTTAGAAAAAGATCATGCTGCTGCATCAAAATAATTGATAACTAGGCATGAATATGAGCATTTTGTGTTCTCTTTGCCTTCTATTCTTTGGCTGATTGGTTTTTTGAGACTTGGGTTGTTTTTCTGCTCCTTCCCACAGCAGTCACCTCTGTCTGAAGTTTCACCTCCAACCTTTTTATTTTATTTTTTTTTTGGTGCCCCACACAAAGAAAGTAAAGATTTACAGAAACCTGTGAAGTTAGGACACATTTTAGTAAAGAAGTTATGAGAGCTGACTGCAAAGTGTGGTCCTGACTCTTGCAGTAAGTAAGGAGGTAAAGGTGTGCAGTCCCTGCCAGGCCAGGGTCTCTCCTGGGAAGCCAGTGGGACCAACCCCAGCGTGGGGACAGGCAGAGGCCTTGGTACAAGCCAGGGCAGCAAAACAGATTGAGGCTGTGGTGGGCCTCTCACCTTGGTAAAGCCACCCAGTATCTTCTCTGGAGCATTATTTTCCTGAGGTTGGTGTATGTGGTTTCCTTTTTGGTTTTTTTTCTATTAGAGTGCTGTTCTGAAATGACCCTGTCCTGTTGTTGTGTTGCACTCTATACTGCAGTTGAAAAAATGGTAAAAATAATTCTGAATAAGCAATTATTGCAAATAAAATAGTTCTTAAGATTTGGCTATGAACTTTCTGTAAATTAATGTAAATCAAAGTTCTAATTGGTAAACTATGGGTCTTTCTTTTGCAGTATACAACATTAATTCTGATAGTTTGGCTTTTAGGTCCTACCTCACATACCAAGCTGGCTTTTGGGAGCAGTGATATTTTGGGCACTCTCTTTAGAACTGTACCGATTCAAGATACATCTCTGCAAAGCAGTTTTTCCACGTTCTTCTTAGGACCCAGGAAAGCCTGTGGAAATCATGGGTTGATCTGTCTACTGAAGGCAGAATTATATAGTTTTTAAGTCAATGCAATAATATACAGAATCTGATTTAAAAACAGAATTAAAAATTAAATTCTGCACTTCAAAATTTTTATTTATAGCTTTCTGGCAACCACAACACATTTTTTCAATTGTGAAAATACTGGTTTTTTTAAAAAGGCATGGCAAGGCATTATGAAAATTTTGCTAGACTTCCTAAATTATAAAGTGCAGACATCTGAAGTACAAAATGACTCCACCTGCCTCATTGCTCTTACTAACCAGTCCAAAATAATAATTAAAAGCATTTGCTGTCGGCAAGAATTTGCATTGCGTTAACTTTTCCCACTCCTTCTCAGAGTGAACATTAAAGGCAAGGCCTGAAGCCTATGCTTTCACTGACTAAATTAGGCTAAATATTTTGTAAAACAGAACCTTTTCATGAGCAGGCTGCATGTGAAGCGTGACTGTTTATATCCTCAGATGCTCCCGTTTTTCTGCCTTCTTTCACTCTCTTTTCCTGCTGTTTTTCCAAAGTGACCTGTCCTCAGCCAGCCTGTGAGGAAGGAGCAGCAGCTCCGTGCCTGTCTCAAGAGATACACTCTTTTCTGCCGAGGCAGCACTGAGCCACCACCGTTTCAGGGCAGCACCCAGTAATGTTGAAGAGCACAGAGCATCTAAGAGACTTAACAATGTTTTGGTTTGTTTCTCCTTTTCTGGCCAGGTTTGATAAACATTTCAGGATAGATGGATGGATTCTCGTGATGCAGCTAGACCTCCTGAGCTTTGTGCTGCAAGCGTATTAAACATGTCAGCCAGGTTCATGTGATCCTCTGCTTTTCTGTGGGGCCTGGGAACGCAGAGTTGATGGCTTTGGTGCAACTCTTGCAGACAGTTTCAGCTTGTAAAGTCCTCTGCAAGTCCCTACCCTCAAGTCTCCAGGGAAAAGCCAAGGGAGTGGGATGTTTCCCTCTTTTGTACCTGGTCTTCAAAGTGTTGCATTGGAGTTCCCATGTTCTTTTCCATATTACTCATCTGAATGCAAAAGCTCTATCCTTAAAACTGTGGCTGAAAGTAAGACATGAATTAAGGAATTGGGCTCAGATTTCTCATGTGGCATTTTTACATTGCCCATGGCGAGCTGGGTCTGTGCCTTGTGCCATGAGGAGGGCAGACCATGGGTACCGAACCACACAGCTTCCTGAGATCCAGTAATTACAGGGACAATAGTTCCTGATGGACTTTCCCCTTGCCCTCACTGCATCACATGTGAGTTTCAGCACACAGAACAGGATTAGAGTAGGGGTCTGGTTTCAGGAGGAACTGAGTTTCATGCTTCTTTGCATGCCCAGAAATAGGAGCTGCTCCCACAGAAGCTTCCTCCCTGTGTGAGTCACTTCATGGAGCCTTGCTCCATGGACAGCACCAGTGACAGTGGGGGCAGGCAGTCCAGTTTGTTCTCCCAGTGACTAAGGCACCCCACTTGTTGGGGAAGCGCTTGTCACATTAATAAAAGTGTGAACTTTGTCCTACTTACAGGGTTTTCTCCTTTGTGAAAGGGGTTGTTTGGCTACAAGGTGGCATTTCAATTTTCTGGATGTTTGTTGCTTTGCAGGTGGATCCCATGGGTTCTGCACTGCTGGTCTAGGGGCACCACCAGGAGCCAGGGCCCTTTGCTGCCTCCTTCCCTGCAGCTGCCACTTTCACTGCCAAGTTCTCTGATGGACTTGGTCCATTTCTCTTCTGGTTGAGCAGCTGATAAGAATTGCCAGTTGGCTGTAGGACTTCTGCTACATGGCTGTAGGACCATAAGGCTCTTGGTATCCAGATTAACCGTGGAGTAGGACAGAACAGCACTATCAGTAAAATAAACAATTAAAGGCTGATTGAATTACTGTTGTTTTGCTCCTACATTTGTTTTTTAAAATTATATTGAGTCTTGAAAAGTGAAGTTAAGATACAGGAAAAGGTAGTGAAATCAGAGAGTCTGGCTCATGGATAATTATATGACTGTACTTCTTTAAGCTGAAGTTTAAAAAAAAAATTTTGGCAGCGATATATGTGAACAGCTATTTTATTGTTTAAACATTTTGTTTTGTTCAACCATGTACAGGGTAGAGGCTTTCCGTGACGCAGCATCTGCTATGGAACAAGAGAAAGAAATCCTGCTAGAAATGATTCACAATATACAAAACAGCCAAGATATGAGGCACATCAGTGAAGGTAAGAAGCTGCTTTGCTATACCCTCCAACTGACCCAAAGTCAAACCAGCCTGTCCCATGGGAAGCAGCTCTATATGATTCCTTGCTGCCAGTAAAGGTGCAACACTGGAGCCAGTTGAGACTGTTAAGGGCCACCCATTACCCTGAGATCCCCTTTTCTTAACTGTAAATTCATGCTGTTTAGGTAGATGAACCACCATTAATGTCATTACTGTATATGTGAAAGCCCATACTCAGTTCACTGATATATCCTCAAAATCAGGCTTAATGTAGCTCAGCAGAGGTAGAGACAATGATGATTTAATATAGTTGAAAATCCAGCATTTTAATGATCTTGACTACTGGACAGGTTACAAAGTATACACTCTGCAAGAACCTGATGATTAAGATAATTGTTGTAGTTGTATGATATGTGGCTTTAAATATATTCCCTAAACCTAGTATTAGGTGCTTTAAATTGCTGGTTTATTGGCTCTTCAAGAGCCTACATGTCAAGTATGTTGTGTCCGTATTTTAGAAAAGAACCTATGTTTTCAGAAAATAGAAAACCTTTTTTTTTCATGGCCTCTAGTTTTCTCTTTATGGTGTTCTGGGATATTGTCTCAATCTTTCCCTCACTGTGGCACAGAAGGCCAGTTCTGTTAATGAATGTTTTCTGATAATACTGTATGTTTTGCTTTAATGTGACACAGTAAGCATTGTGTCAGCAGTGGAAAAGCATTGCTTACATTTTTAGTAGAGCTTAATGCCTCATTTCAAATCAGAAGACATTGGCTTCTATGAAACGAATAGAACTTTGGCAAATGCAAAAAGCTCATTTCTGGCTTCTGGAAATCTTGTTGATTGTCACCTACTTAAAAAACATTGTTTATTGCAAAATTATAGCAGTTTGAGTGTCTTGATGATGCTATTTGCACTGGAATGTATTTGCCTGTAACCAAGGATATGTCATTGTTTTCGATTTAGGTGAGCGAGAAGAACTTAATTTGACTGCTAATCGCCTGATGGGCCGAACCCTCACTGTGGAGGTTTCTGTAGAAACCATCCGGAATGCCCAGCAGCAGGAATCTCTACTGCATGCCACAAAGATGATTGATGAAATTGTCAATAAACTTCTAGATGATCTGGAAGACGCCAAAATGCGCTTAATGTCGCTTTACGGTGCGTGCACATCTGACGTGCCGGCAGGACCCATCGATCAGAAATTTCAGTCTGTGGTAATTGGATGTGCCATTGAAGATCAGAAGAAAATCAAAAGGCGGCTAGAGACTCTGCTCAGAAACTTGGAAAATTCTGAGAAGTCCATCACGTTGTTGGAGCATCAGAAATCATCTGTTCGACAGTCTTGCAACAGCAAACAGGATTAATGCATCCTGCTGGCTACTTCTGGCAAATTGCAGGATGAGCAAGTGCCCATAAAAAGCACACAGAAGCCAAGAAAAAATTCTCTGTACGAGCACACGCGTATGTACACATACACATGCACCAAAGTATCCTTGATTCCAAGTTGCAAGCATTTAATGGGTTTTAGTAGCATTGGCATTTTCTTTTGGCAATAAGGAACGCTATCAGTTCCTCTGTAGAGTCAATACCGCTCTGTTGCAAATTGTAATTGTGCTTCTGCTGAACTCACAGAAACTCTCAAAATCTAGCCTTTCCTCCATTCTCCTGTTTTGTTTTTTTTTAAACTAAGGTTGTTTTGTCCTATCGTGAGATTTCAGCTTTACTCTGCTCTATACGTAGTGTGTGAACCAGACTTTTGGGGGACAAGAGACAAATCCTGGCAATAAATCAAAACCATTAATAAACTGTTTATGGTATTTTCATAAACAACAGAGTGTCCTACTCATTACCATTTGTAATTTGGCACTTTCTGAATATTTTGAATAAACGGATCACAATACTTTCAAGAGACAGACAGATACTTCCATTTTTTAACTGAGGAAGTGAAAAGCAATACATGCATCCAGAGGTCAAAACCGAGCTAGAAATGTGCTCTGGCTCCAACCATTCTGCTCCTATTGGCTTGCAGTAACTTGAGGTTGCTGTGTATTTCTTTTAAAAGATAATAGAAGGGGGAATTGTATTTTATCAGCTGTTAAACCACAAATCCACTTTGCATCATCATGTGTGAAGCCACAGAGCAAAACAATTGACTTCTCAACTGGCAGACATCATATTTGTGTCTTGTGTATGATGGTACTTTTTATATCCAGCATTACTTAACTCTTTGTATGAGTGGTTTTTGGGTTTATTTTTTTCCTTCCACCCTCTCACTCCCAATAATTACTGCTCATCATCACCACACTCTGTGGCTGTGGGTCAAAACTTGCAGATTTTAGAGTGTGCCTGGAATTTTGCAACCCCATGTAGCCTGTCAGTCTTGCACTATTTCACCAAAGGGTGGCAGTGCCCTGAGGGGAACAGAGACCTGTGTGGCTCAGCCCTCAGCCTTCTGAACTTGGTTCAGGTTAAAGCTCAGCTAGAAGGAGCTGCAGTGATGCCACCAACCACAGCTGCCTTGGTGGCAAATGAGGGTTACAGCTGGAGCATCACACCTGGATGCTCTCAGGGCCCCAGCCCATGGTGGGAGCACTTCACATTAGGCTCCTTAACAAGCAACACTGGAGATCCATGATTAAACTCCTTGGATGGGCGCAAGGGCTCTGCAGGGGAACTCGGAGTGCCGCTTCTTGGAAATCTCAGCTGCTACAAGGTCACTGTCACTGCATTTTGTTTGCAGAAACAGCACTTCCAGTGAGTGCTTCAAAAGCAACCAATGTTTCAGCTTTGAGACTGTGAAAAGTTTGTAAGAGTTTGGTGAAATTAATTCTCTAATTCCACTTTAAAAAACCTTCTAGCTATTCAACAGCAGTAAAACCCTTTACAATAATACACAGCATGAGTTTTCTCAGAAATGATGCTGTGCAATAGGTAAGTTGAACACAGTGTCTTGTTGCTTAGAATATTCCTTCAATATTTGGGGGTTTTTGAGGCCAGATAGGGTTATTCAGGCAAAAAGTGTTGAGCTTTGTTTTCTTTCTTAGACGCTCTCTGTTGTACCACTAACTAAAGGAATTTTTATTTTTTATTGCACTTGTGCTATCATAAAATAGTTGGGTTAGAAGGGATCTATAAAAGTCATCAAGTCCAGTGCCTCTGTAATGAGCCTAACACATTGCCAATTAATCCTTATTGGAGTGTTAAGCAAGCAAATTGTTTTTCTGTGTGCAAAATCGCATGCAAGAGGAAGCCGGAGTATGTTACTTCTGATATTCCTCAGATATGTGGGTAAAGAGGCAGACACAGATGCTGACTTGTGTTTTACTAAAAAAAAAACAAAAACAACCCAAAGCAACATAAAACCCTCAACCAACATATCTACCTGTTTCTTTTCAGAAAATGCACCAGGCATCTTTAATATATTAATAATAATTTAATGCCACTTCAGTGTCTGCAACCATTGACTTATGCCTTGTCATTGTATTGGCCAGACCAATCATGAAAAGAAAAATACCAGAAAGAGCAGAACAGAATCCATATTTTGTATTTCAACCCTAGGTGAGGAATTGGAGGCAAGAGCTCAGAAACAGCATTTCTATTAGACTGGGGTGCCCACACTTGTTCTTTTGAGTATATGCTGCCTTGCACCCCAGCTATTGGCAACACATGGGGTAGAATCAGGTACACAAATTTCTCAATCAGATTGAGATTGCACAGCTACAGGGTAATAGCAATTTTTTGAAATTTAATATACTGACAATTTAATATAACCACAAAAGTAACGACTTGTATCAGACCAAACAGTAAGCAACATCTTTTAAGTTGCATGATGCAACGAGTGTCACTTACAAGAGAACAGCAGAATTAACCTGTAGGGATTTTACAGGAATGGCATACACAGAATATTCAGTTTTAAACACTGATTTTTCTACTTGAGGATTTATGGTATGTTGACCTTTTTTTCTAAAAATCTGTTACGTTTACTTGAGATCATGTTGGTGATAAAAACAGTTACATACATTATCTGTTTTAGCCACTCACACTTAAGTCATTTATTAGTAAGATACATCTTTATCCTTGCAATGAGGGTGGTATTTCTCCTGGTCCAGATTAATTTTTAATTTTTTTTACCAACTTTAGTCAGTTCAGCAGAACTGACAAACTATTTATCAGTATTACCATACTACTAGAAACCTGAGAATGAGTCTAGGTCAGTACTAGGACTCACCTGGATTTGAGATGACTCATATAGAAGACTTTGAAATGAAACATTAGCAAGTTTCTCTTATTCCATTATAGCATCTTTCACCTTAAATCTAAGCATTGCTGTGTTTGTCATTCTATAAGTTTGATTACCTGTTTGCATGCCATATTTAGCAGAAGTATTTTCTTCTGTCAATATTATTTGTGCATTAGAAAGAAAATATGCACAACTGTTGCTTCCTACAAAAAGATGGCAAGGTCATTTTGATGAATTCAAGCGTGTTGGACCATCCTTGCTCTCTAATTTTGCTACAATCAATCAGTGTTCAGGTACTGCAACTTCAAGCCAAGGTTTGAGTTGGTGATAAAAACAGTTACAGTAAGGGCTAGTAGGAAAGCAGCAGTAGGGGCTCAGGTACCGTCACTGGAATCTGAGCAGCCCGTGTGGTACCTTGCTGCATGACAGAACTCCCACACAGGGTCTGCAAATCATGAATGCAAATGATTCATTCTGCTGTTACCTGGCAGCTCTCAATCTGAATGGGTGAATTAACAGGTTCAAAGCACAGGCTCACTGAGTCCTACACGTGAGCATAACTCCCAGAGAGTGGTGCCTGTTCAGGTGCTCAGTGCCCTTTAGTTTAACGTACCTCTACAGAAGTGATGCAAAACTACGTGTCAAATATGCTGCAGCCCAATAATGAAGAAAATAAAAAGTCAAATTTTACTGAAGCATAAGAAAACTAAACAGGAAGACAGACAGTGTGGTAATTCAGGCATTTTGACTACAAAAGGTAAGTTTTGCCTTAAGTATTGAAAATAAGAAGGCTCCAAAATTGTCTTAAGTGGAATATTTAATTTTCTTTTTTAAATTAACCACACACACGCGCGCATAAAAATCTTAGTGTGATCAGTCTTACAACTTTGAGATTTGTTATTTCCAGTTGGAAATACATCCTTAGCATTACTGCTTTGCATCTTACGATGTCCCACGTACTGGGAGAACACCCATTCACTGAATGGATACAACACGGGAGTGACAGAGCTGCAGTGTCATTCACGCTCTTTAGTGAATCTATTTCACTGAGGCATTAACAAGTACTGAAGTTTTCTGCTAATGGCAGCATTATCAGCCAAAAGCAAAGAATTTAGGCAAGATTCAGATAATACAGCCAATGAACTGTTCAAGAGGTATAAACAATATACAGGAGTGCAATGAAAATAAGTCTCACAGAACAAAACACTGTGTCCTGTGGCAGGAGCATCTGTTGCTTCTTAATCCAGGCTGCCACAGGCATAAGAGAGCTACATCCTCACTACATCTTCCCATGCAGTCACAGGGATGCACAGAGGAGGCTCTGCACCTGTACGTTTTGCTAACTAAAATAGTTTAATAACTAAAATATTTTAATAAGAACACTTTGAGTGAGGACTGGAGCAATGATCGTAATAAAAATTATTCATGTGGGACAACACAAGTGCTAAAACATTTAGGCACATCTCTTCATCCAGAAGGCAAAAGTTACTGCCACTGAAGAGTGATGTGAATACCTAAGGGTTCCTGCAGTATGCACGTCATCTGGTTTACACCTACACAATAACCCCAGTAGGATAAAGAACCAAAATTTGCAAGCAGTGTATATGCAGAGCACTTTGCAGACAAATGCTAACTTGGACAGTCTCCAGTTGTATTGGAGAACAAACACTGCAAGGTCACAACAAAGAAAGAGCTACTTTAGATTTAAGATAGGAATGAAATTAAAATTCACTGTTACCCAATGCTGCAAATAACTATTCCTGCACTAAAGTATATGTACTACATTTCAACATATCCTAAATTTATCAAGTCTGTCAAGTCCCCACCTATGAAAATTTCTGCTGAGTTTTCAGTCCTTAATACAGTGATTTATAGTGACAGACTTTAAATACAAAAAACTATGTTAATAGTACAGTATTACAGTATGGCATGTAATAGTACAAATGGTCATTATACACAGTAAAGACTTACTTCTCAGTGTGCTGTACAAAGTCAAGGCAAAAATAGATGCTTCAGACACTTTATGGTTTTGGTTTTTTTTCAAGAAAAATTAATAAAAAATGTAAAACTGGCAACAGACAATGAAATGTAAAAGTTTCCATATTAAAAACAGTTGTCAAAATTCTTAATACATACACTCTACCCTAAGTTGTAAGATGGTCCCACAATGTTCAACCGTCTTATCCCTTCTTAAATTGTTAAGACAGAATTTGACTCCACTTATACATACAGTGATTAAATGCACTTGTTAAAAAATAAAGGCCTTTATCCAAGAGAAAATACAGGAAACATTACAGTGAAGAGCACATGGTTTCGCTGCAATAGCAAAAGGGATGAAGTGCCTTGAAGGCTGCCTTCTTGCCAGCAGCAGATCTCTAACAGCTTGTCAAAGAAACAATGGTACTCGGTAGAAAGGCTAATACAGTAAACACAAAATACAGAGTTCAGAGATCTTTAGTGTTTGTGCATAACTTGCTACCCATTTCTCTCCCTGCAAACAGTGGGAAAAAGAATACATTTCAGTTTTCATACTCAATGACTTAGAAACAAAGTCAGTCAACCTTCCTACATGAATTCACATAGTGAAAAGTCCTTCCTTCAAAAATATACAGGATCACTCACTTTCATTCTCATACACCATTTAAAAAACTATTAAAACTCTGATTTTTTTTAAGCAGCATATTTTGCATTTGTCATTGGCAGACTTGTTGTAGAAATCTTAGAAAGTTAAAATTATACCATACCATACAAAAACATGTAAACAAAATGGATAGTTTTTAAAAGGCATGCATGCTCTTGAAGAGGATTATAAAGTGTTTATCTTTGCTAAATAAAAGGTATCTTGCTTAGCATTTTTAAAAGCACCGTAGTGATTTAGGAGCCTAAGCCCAAATAACTTTAAATTAGATTTGGACTCCTAAACATCTAAGTCAATTCTGTTAAATTACTGAAGCACTTCAAAAATTTTTTGCCACATCTCTGATCTTGCAGAATTAGATTTCCTTAACCAACAGCTAGCTTTGAATCTGAGACAACATTCAAGAATGTCTCAATATAATAAGCTGCACATTTTTGGATCCTCCATAACTTAAGTTCATGGTACCTACAAAAAAATTTTTTAATAAGATAAATACTTTGTGACACCACTTTGCAAGTTCCTTTTTCACAGACAACACAGGATACAACAATCAAATTTGAACAAGAATATGATTGTATGTTCCTTCTGAGTGGCTATTAGTGTCATTTGTTCAACCTGTTAAGACTGAGAAAAACAAGCTTACAAAACATCTGTAGCATAGCATTAGGTAAAAAGGAGCATTTTTGGCACCATACATTTTTTAATCTAAGTTTTTAGGCCCAAAGTGTAGCAAGTTCAGTGTACCCAGTGGCAGCTGGGAAAGCTTCATCTGAAATGCACCATTTTTAAAGGACAGTTGGAAGATGCTATTTTATGATCATTAGCTGATCTCCAAGTAACACATACACTGGAACCAAACCTAAATATTCATCCCAAACATCAACATATATACCTTAGTACACACATATATATATATAACGCAAGGATCTTGCACACAGAGAATTGCCAGAATCCATATTGATATGGTCAGGGCTAAAACACAGTAGTGTCTTTTTGTTCTTCATTTATCTTCTTAGTGTCCTGACTAACAAATTCTAACATTTTCTTTGAAATTTAGCTGCACAGTTGCTACGTTACCTTGGGCCACAGAGTTACGGTCTGTGCCTATGCTTGTAAGTATTATCCTCATGTTAAATGTGCTTTGCAATGCAGCAAGACCTAGTTCATAGCTCTGTAAATAATTCCTTGAAAAAGGAAAAGCTGGCCTAATTTTTAGAGTGCCCAAGGCAGCCACGGTTCTGTGTGTTGCCCCCAGGTGTCTCACACCACACAACAAATCCGCAGCATCACCAAGTTCATTTAAATCCACCCTCTGTAAAGGATCCCACAGGCACAAGATTTGCTAAAGCACTGGTAAAAATACCTCTACAGCTGGTTTTATTCTGTATTCAATTGCACAACTTCATCCAATTCACTGGGTTGCTTTATTTCCTTCAAAAGTGGTCTAAGGTATACTGCAGTTGCTAAAAGGACTTCTGTTTTTCTTGGTCCTCTGTTTGTTGGGTTTAAGGTTGATGACATCTCCACCATTAAGAGTGCTAGAATTTTGGTTGGAGTGACTTCCACCAGCTGTATTAAAAACACCTACAGAATTCAAAGACAAGAAAAGTATTTGTATTTCCTTCCTTCCTGTGGCATAATATATTTAACACTTAAGAAGCAACAGCTGCTAAGGCATAGTACTGCACCTCAAATACATACGCTAGTTTTTACAAGCTTTATCTATTTCTGGGTCAATTTTGCAGCTAAATTGGAAGCAGAGGCATTTGCAATTACTAGCCAGGCAGTATGTAAAGCTGGCATGCATCTATGTAATTGAAGGGAGCATATTCACTCATCTGTGTATGTTACTAACTGCACAAAGTTATGGGTAGTTGAGTAATATAATAAAAGAAAAACATAACAATTTTAAATTCAGAAACTTTGCTAATACAAAGGTAAGTAAAAGAGCTGAATAAAAAGGGAGGGCTTTAAGGAAAATAAACAAACTGACTCAGAAATGCTTTAAAGGACTACAGAAATTCAGTGTTTCCTTACAAAAGGCAATTTAAAAAGGCCTTCTGATTACATGCCAGACTCTTTCCCTGTGAGTCTCATAAGTCCACACCAAGATGAGCAACACTAAAACTAATTACATTTAAAAAAACAACAAGGATCCTTTCTGAAGTCCTTGCACAACCTTGTTTAAGTGAATTTAATAAAAGGATGCTTGCCAAACAGTAGCTAGAAACTTCAGTGCATCAGTTTGACAGTCTCATAACTTTTAAGAGTCACAAAGTTATTTTACAGAAGGAAAGAGATGATATCCAAAGATAGGAAGGTAATAATTAGACCCTGATTCAACTTTCCATAAGGAAAGAGGTGAGAACACAAGCTTTGATGGAACAAAATACTGTTTCAGGGGTTTTTTTATTACAGTATACATACCAATCTTGTTACTGCTTGTATGTACTAGTTCTGAATCCTCAGCTGTTTGTTGCTTGAGCTTTTGAAGATACTTATCAGCCAAATACTTAAAAGGATGAATGTTAAAAAGAAAAAAGGTACATCACAGAGTGCTTAAAATCTTCATATTAATAATAATGCACTTGTATCAAAATTCTGCATAGTGGCAAAAGTGCATTCAACATCGCAGGTGTAGCCCAATGTGGTGAGTGATTCTTGGCACTCCTGTGTACCTGGGCAGAATCCAGCTCAGTCCAGTGTCTGCCCAGGTTGTACAGTTTGCAGCACTAGAGTCTTGCACATAAGCATCTCAATACTGCTATAAAGAAGCTGGCATATATATATTGCCAAATGTTCCACTTCATGCAACTTGGAACTTCTTAAAGTTGGGTAGGAATTTAATATATATATTTGGTTTGCAAGAAGCCTTGGAATAATAAGTCACGTAAAGTAAGTCTATTAATAAAACTTGGCAGCAACGTTTTTACAATTAATGCTACCCTAATTTCTATTGGGGAATAAAAAGTTGACCTAGAAATCTGAAAAAATACATAACTAAAGCAGAATTTTCAGAACCTATATGTGTTATGATTATTTACATTTGTAATTCAACTCATGTATAAGATGCTACAGAAGCATATTTTATATGCCTTTTTAAATTTTTTTTTTAAGTTTTATATTTTATTTTGAAGATTTTTTCTCAAGGTGAATGATGTTAATAGAGAGAAATGTTAATAGAGGAAATATTTTTCCCAGTCCATGTATCTGCAAAGCACATTTCATGTTACTCTTTATGGTACAGTAATTTGAGTTTTGAAAAGCAGAAAACTTTAAAGTTTTCGGATGAAGTCGTGATTATTTCAAGTAAATTGTTTAGTAGCTTTTTTGGAGAAAATAAGTGTATTTCTAATTCATACTCATTGTATCAGAGCACTGCGATAAAGCAAAAATAAATTTATTAGATATTAGAATTCATGATTATTTAAACCCACGCCACAAAAGACAGAGACTGAAAATTGTAACAGTACTCTTATGAAATTAAATATATGCATTAAAAAGAGGTACTTGGGAATTAATAAAATATCATCAGGAGAAAAAAGGCTGCATGGAATGCAATCTTTTAATGTATTTAAATATAACTATGAAATAATTGCTTACATCAATTATTTATTAACTATTAACAATTACAAAATAATCTGTTCACTAATTTGTATATTGTAATAATTGAACTCCTACATACATGTTTTTTAAAGCTCGGTGTTTACTGGCAGTCATTAGGACTAAAAAGCTTTAACACACTGGCACTTGTAAATATTGCAGCTATGCACTGTGGGAGAGAAGGGAAAGATGTACACAAAGAAATGGGCCTAACACACTGATACCAAGCAATTCCAGCTATGTTTAAGGCGTGCTGCTAAGGAATATAAAAAGGATTGCCCACAGTGTGCAATGATGTGGGAAGTAACAAAGAGCTCTGAAGTAGGGGGACACAGCGCAGTGGGCAGGACAGAGGCCCCCCCTGCTGCACCTCCTACCTTCAGTCACGTTCAGGTCTTCCTTCACAGACGCTCGGTAGAACCTCACTTTTAGCTTTTTTGCCAGTGCTTCTGCCTCCTCACTGCACAACAGAAGACAACTTTGTAAATCCTTCTCTGTTTCCCTTGTCAGCATTTATTCTTATAAACAAATTGCTTCATGATAAGTTAAACATGGCAAAGTGGGTTGAGAAACTCAAGACAGTCAAAAAGTACCTGATCCTTATTTTCTTTTCAATATCTCCATTATAAAAAGAAGGTATTTCACATGGAGTTTCTTAATGAACCAAAGTAATCGCTTTTCAGTATTTATTGACTGCATTAAATAAAGCTTCCCAAGGGTTCAAAGGTGTCAGTGAAAACAAAAGAAAGGAGGCTGTAATGAACAGCACTAGAATCAGAACAATGCTTCATGCAAAGTTAAAACAAAGTAATCCTTAAGTATAACTTAATGAAGTTATTGCTATGCAATCAGATGAGTGCAGAGATGAAATCAAGAATTACTTTTTTCTGTGAAGAGAAAAAGAACTTATGCTGAATTATAAAAAAAGGCTGAAGAAACAGCAAGAGAAGTCACATCATCAGAAAGATTATGTTACTGAGGCAGACAGTGTATTCTGAGAACCAAACCTAAGTGACATATCATGAATAAAGGAGGAGTTCAAATGCAATTTTACGTTTCCTGTGAAAAATCCTCAGTATTCTTTGCAGAGGGAGTTGAATCTGATTTATGCCATCAATAGCAAACAGGTAACAAAGAAAGCCAGTGCAGGAAACAATAAAAAAGAAGAAATAATTTAAATCTCTCAGGAAGATGGTAGAAATAAAGAAAGTGGAGAATGAGAAACTTCACCGTGCACTACCTTCTACGTGATATTCTGTGGTAAATAAAAGTTAGCATTTGTTAAGCTGATTTTACAGCAAGAATGAAACTGGTCATATACACAAAGGCAGAACAAACTGACAATAAAATCTTTACAAAAAAACCCCAAAAACCAAAAAACAGCAAGAAAGATTCAGCAACATGCAGTTTGAAAATATTACCACATACATATTTCTATAGTTACAAAGTTCTGCTAAAAATCAACAAAAACCAAAGAGTGAAGCAAAGAATATTAAGATGCTTTTTCAAACAACCTGTTTAATACTCCATCATTTTAGCAAGCATTCACTAGCCAAACTAGACAATGTGTCTTCACTGGTGCACAGCACAGTTTAAAAGTACGTGTGTATTTTAACAGGTAAGTTATAGTTTTAGAATTTCTGATTTAAAAAAAAAATTAAAAAAGGGGCATGAATCATATCATGGCACAACCAAACTTTTCATGTTATTCCTCTATTATTTTTGGCTTCAGAAGGCGACGTGAAGCAAACAGAAAGCTCCTAGTTTTGCAAGCACATCTACCCAAGTATCTCACGCATCAAAACCCATCCCCTGTGCTTCTAGGGCACGTCTGGACACAGGGCACGGGTTGGACAACCCAGATACTCTTTAAGTATTCACCAGAAACTCCCACAGACTTCTGTTTTTAAAACTCATGTATACAGGGGGCACATATTGATCTTTAAAAACAGTATGATAAAACTCCTACTTCTTTATGCAAGAGTCATCAAGAAGATCAATCTTATTCTGCACAAGAACTGTGGGAATGTCTCCAACTTCGGTCACAACTTTTTCTTTCCAGGTAGGGATTGCTTTGAAGGAATCTCTGTCAGTTGTAGAAAACACAAGAACACAAGCCTGGGCTCCTAGAAATATATAAAAAATTACAAATACAATAAATACAAACCAGCTGACAAAACAATAAGAAAAATCCACTATAATGTATTTAAAATACAAGCGATTTTTCAAGTTTCTCCCATAAAGTGCATTTTTACTGCTAGCTTGTGCCAAACCACTGGTCACAAATTCCCCAAATCAAAAAACATTGCCATATTATTTTGATTATTATGCCCACTCTTCATGATGGCTATGGGTCTGTTACCTTTAAAGCTAATTACAGGATGGTGAATATATGCAGGGAAAGGAACAGAAGGGGATGTGGAAAGGCTGGAGAAAGGCAAAGGGAGGTTTTTTTATTGCTCACTGTTTCCCAGGCAGCTTAATGGAGGCCAGAAGGCAAATATTTTTCCCGTATGCTGTATCTGCAAAGCACATTTCATGTTACTCTTTATGGTACAGTAATTTGAATTTTGAAAAGCAGAAAACTTCAAAGTTTTCGGATGAAGTTGTGATTATTTCAAGTAAATTGTTTAGTAGCTTTTTGTGGAAAATAAGTGTAATTTCTAATCATACTCATTGTATCAGAGCACTGTGATAAATTATACAAAATATTTTGTTATGCTTTTGTAAATAAAGCACAGTTAAACCCCACGGATACTTCCACAGAAGGTACTTCCACAGCTGAAATATTAGTGTGTGGTCTTCTGACTGTCCAGTAGCCCTTGGTTATTCTCAAGAAACTAATTTTCTTTGCATGTAAACACATGCTGAGTCACTTTATTATTTATATGCCTTCAATATATTTGCTATTTAGTAAGAAAGTGTAAAAGTAATAGGTAGGTAATGTTGTAAGACTGTAGTATAATCTTGTGGTGAATTTCTCAGATTAATTACATATAGCACGAAAACCTTTTTAATCAGTATGAATTTTCTTTTATCTCTGAGTTTCACCCAGTATCCCCCATTCCTGTGTTCTGCTTGTATTTCTTTTGACACAAAGCACTCAAAGTTCTCTTATTTAATCGTTAATTATGAGCTACAACTAGAACTATTACCCCCCAAAAAATCTATTAGTTGACCAATTGCTTATGAAATATAAAAAGGTCAGAGGACTGTAACATCCTGAAACAGCATGGCATAAATATTATTTTACCTCTAAATGAGGTAATTTTATACCATAGCAATATATTTTTCCCTGCCGTCAGGCAATTAGTTTCCAAGAACTGAACAATGGAATTTTGCCAAGTAATTCATCTCTCTCACATTTAAAAAACCAGAAATATTTCAGAACTATTATTAAATTATATGCAAAGAAAACGTAAGTATGCAATTTGTAATGGGCTAAATAGATAAACTGCCTTTACACAAATAATATAGTTTATGAAGTAAATACACTTTGCTTATTACTCTTGTGTTAAGATACTCAAGGCAAACTGTACTAGCAAAAGCTGTGCCTAGTAAACTATCTTTTTAGAATGACTGGTAGAGTTTTTTTCTCCCTTGGATTAATTACTAATTTTTTTGAAAATTTACAAATGCGTCTTTCAGAAGTAGTAAAACGCTTTTAGAGGGAAAGTATAAATTTGCATTTAATTGTTTGAATGTCTACATTCTGCCCAGTTTCTGTGCAGATATTTGTCTCATTTCATTCCATGTTTTCTAAAGGGCACCATTGAGCATCCTGCATAAAGTGGCACATAATTAAGAAAAGGATCTTGTATGAAGGGGAAAAATATTTAAGAATTGAAAAAGATGAACGTTTTATAAGCATATTACATTCTATGTATTTCAGAAATCTGACCAAAAAACCCCAACAACTACCAAATAACAAAACATGGTATTTTCACCTCTATAGTAGGCCTTAGTTATTGCATCAAATTCTTCTTGCCCCGCAGTATCCCATAACATTAGCCTGACATCTTCATCATTAACTCTGAAACAAACAGCACAGTTTTCTGATCAATACAATAAGAGGAACAATTCAAAACCATTGACATGGAAATACTTATGTATCTACAGTGTAAGTAATCCAAGGCAAATTTAACTGGATTAAAACATAATGTAACTTACTATTAATACATTCACCTTCATAACATAATACGGCAATGGTTCCTCAATTACATCGTAATTGCTCTTTACTGAGCATATGATGTAAGTGGTCTGTATTACATTTTCCTTTTCCCTTCCTCCTCTTCCTCTACATGGAAAAGTAATATAGACATCAACACAAAACTTAGGTGCTTGAGGAATGGCCCTATTGTCTTTTTAATCACCTTACAGAATTCACAGGATTTTCTTACTTCTCATTACCATAGTATTTTCCACTTTATCAAACATAATTGGGTATTACCTGCTTATACTGCATAAAGACATTATTTTCCACAGTCATTTTTATCTACATTGGCTGCTAAATTTGTGTAATCATTTTATCACAAGCAGTTTCACTTCTTCCACAAGAAATTATTAAAAGCAATTTTGATAAATAATCAACACGTGGTATAATACAAAGGAAACTTGTCAAAGAGCTTAGTATGACAGAGGTTCCAGATTTTATTTATAATTTTAAATTCTGGATGGAGAATAACTGATACAATTTTAGCCTACAGTGCAAGAGAGACAACAACTCCCTTTACTGTGCTTCAGAAACAGCAGGCCTTGTCTTCCAAGTCTTTGTAAATCTCAGGAAGATAATAATAGAGAGAAAGGTAAAAGTCATACTATTATATGTCATCTGTTTAATACATACTGGATTTGTCTTTCCAGGAAATCTACACCAATAGTTTTCTTGTAGTCTTTTGTAAAAATCCCCTTGCAATATCGCTGAATCATACTAGACTTCCCAACAGCTCCATTTCCCACTACTACCACTTTGATGGCCACCTCCATATCTTCTTCCAACATATTTGTGTCTCAGGCGACTCTCTGGTTTATACAGGAAACTGTTGATTCTGTCAACAAAGTAAATAGCTATTATGTTCATAAAAATGCTGTGAATAGAAAGCAAGAGGAAAGATGATCACACACATCAGGGTGCATACAGATAGTACAATTTATTTCTGCCTCTGTCACAGACAAATTAAGTGACCTCAGGCAAGTTATTTAACTAACTCTGACTTGCCACTTAATAGAAATTAACAAAAATCAAAAATCGAAAATAATTTGTTGGGCTTATTGCAAAGATATTTCATTCAAGTTTTAGTGGATTTTTTTTTTAAATGAGGAAGAAATGGAAGCACAGAACCACGAAATCATGGAATCATTAAGGTTGGAAAAGACCTCAGAGATGATTGAGTCTAACCATTAACCCAGCATGGCCAAGTCCACTAAGCCTCCTAAGTGCCACATCTACACATCTTTTAAATATCTCCACGGATGATGATGCAACCACCTCCCCGGGTAGCCTGTTCCAATGCTTGATATAACCCTTGTTAGTGAATAAATTTTTCCTAATAGTCCTTCGCTGGCACAAGTTGAGGCCATTCCTCTTGGCTGTCGTTGGTTGCCTGGGAAAAGATGCTGACCGCCATCTGGCTACATCCTCCTTTCAGGTAGTTGTAGAGAGCAGTTATGTCTCCCCTGATCCTCCTTTTCTCCAGGCTAAACAACCCCAGCTCCCTCAGGCTCTCCTCGTAGGACTTACCTCTAAATCCTTCTCCAGCTTCATTGCCCTTCTCTGGACATGCTCCAGCACCTCAACTGGAGCATGCTCAGCCCAGAACTGGATAAAGTACTTGAGCTGTGGCCTCACCAGTGCTAAGCACAGAGGGACATTGGTCCCGATGGCCACACTATTTCTGATACAGCCCAGGATGCCTTTGGCCTTCTTGGCCACCTGGACCCACTGCTAGCTCATGTTCAGCTGCCTGTCAACCAGCACTGCCAGGTCCATTGCTGGCAGGCAGCTCTCCCTCCACTCTTCCCCTAGCCTGTAGCACTGCCTGGGGTTGTTGTGACCCAAGGGTAGGACCCAGTACTTCATCTTATTGAACCTCACACAACTGGCCTCGGTCCATCAATCCAGCCTGTCTAGATCCCTCTGCAGAGCCTTCCTACCCTCCAGCAGATCAACACTCCCACCCAATTTGGTGTAGTCTGCAAACTGACGAAGGGTACACTAGATCCCCTCATCCAGATCATTGATAAAAATATTAAACAGGGCTGTCCCCAACACTGAGCCCTGGGGAAACCCATTAGTCATCAGATGCCAGATGGATTTAACTTCTTTCACCACTACTCTCTGGGTCTCTGTCCCTCAAACACTGGTGTGCCTCCCCCAGGCTTTTCTCTAGGGAGCCTAGGTTTTACTCCTTTCCTCCTCCAAATCCAGTTTAAAACTTTCAGTGAAACACTCCTACTAACCCCTATGAAAGATCTGTTCCCTGCTTTGAGACAGGCATAACCCATCTGTTGAGAGCAGGCTTGGTGTCATGTAGACCCAACCATCATCAAAACCCACAAAATTCTGCCTGTTTCTTTCCTTTTTATTTTCTCCTACTGGAAGGACAGAAGAGAACACTCCTGATCCCTTAGGCTCCAAGGTGAGCCTTGATTCCAAGGCTCTGAAGTCTCATCTCTTGATTGCCCTCGGACTTGCTGCAACTTCATCACTGCCTATTTGAGAAAAGCTAAGTTTCCCCCGCGTTTTACTGCGCCGGGATATCATAACAGTAACATTTCGCAACTGCAGAGTGGCAAATTTACCTCCCAAGAGGCACGTCACCCTCCTTTCGAAGGATGGGAAAATACAACCCTTTTAAAGGCTCTGCCCATGCCCCCTCTCGCACCCCGTGCTGGCAGAGCTGCGCTACCCGGCACCCTCGCTCCGCTCGCCCAAACAGACGCCGTTTCTGGGGTGTCTCGGTTGCATTAAACGCCAGCCTACATCCGTTTCTACCGAGTGTTTGGCAAGCCCCGTTATCGCCGGGAGTCCGGATGGCCATTTTGGGTGAAGACGGAGAGAGCCGCCCGAGGGTCTCCGCGTAGGGACCCACCGCCCCTTCCCCGCCCTGCCCGGGGGCCACGCCGCGGGCGGAGGCTCGGCCGCCCCGGCCCCG
>VYXB01003266.1:240090-252248 GCA_013397135.1 Pachyramphus minor | reverse complement strand
GGGCAGCGCTCCCTCCGAGGGCACAGCGGTGCAGGGACGGAGGCGGGGAGAGGAGACGGAGGGAAAGCGAGAGGCAATCGCTCGCTGGGGCCGATCCAACCCGGACGCACATCCCGACTCCCCCGCCCGGAAACGCCGTCAGGACCGGGGGCGCCGCTCGGGGAGGTGCCTGCCCGTTGCCTCCGCCCCCGCGGCGGCGAGACCCCCGCCGGGTGGGGGTTGGCCCGGACCCCCAGTCAGGGGTTTGCGATAGGGTTGTTGTCTGCCTGAGTCGGGCTTGAAGTGAGGGAGAGGTGGCTTTTAAGGGATTTTCGTCTGGGTTCCTGAGGAAAGATACGGACAAGGCTGGTCTTCCCGGTCTCCGCGTCTATGTATCCCTGTTCCACTCCCTATCTGCTGGCCTTCTTCACTTCATCCTTCACGGAAAACAGTGTGATCAGACACGGGCTTTCCTTAGGCTATCACTGAGGGCAGCTGCCGTTCCTGTGCAGCTTTTTTTGGCCAAGGTGTGCCCTTCATCGTGGCACAAGATCTGCCAGCTCCTAGGCTTTATATAAAACAGGGTATGGTAAGTTTTGGCATGACTGTAGACGTCATAGTCTTAAAATCTGAAGATGTTCCTTTGTTTTGGTTGGCTTGGGGTTTTTGAAGATGAACTGACAAAAATGTCTTCTGTCTTAAATCCCTTCTCCATGCTGCAGAACACACCTCTTGGGCTGGGGTGGCTGCTCTCAGTGCCCCCACCAGCCCTCCTGCTACTCAAATATGGCCGAGTAACACTCGGATATTGCCAAGTGTGGGTTGTTGAAACCTGCCCTGCCCAGCTGAGGGCTCTTTATGCCTGTCATGTGCTTTCCAAGGCAACGTCTTCACTCTAGAATCAACTAGTGTTGCCTGTGCCTAAATAAATACCTTTTGGATTAGCACATTTTGCAGCTGCATCCCAAAAGAGTAGTTAGATTTTGTGCATGGTTTTTATTTTGAAATTTATATGTTCATTTTTTTAGTGCTGACACTGGCTTGTAGTCTCAGAGTCTGTCTGATGCCAGGGCTCCTCTGTACCAATAGGCCTTGAATTGGAGAGTCCTAACATTGTGAGAAATTTGTTGCTTGGTATTAGGCAATACGTTAGAAATGTAGTTTATTGTACTTCCCTGATTTCACCATGGAAAATGTGAGGTGTGCAGCTGGGATTCATCTCACCTAAGACCTACATTGTAAATGTTTGTATGATACTGTTCACTTTCAGATGGGTGAATTATCCCAGGCAGATTGTTCCCTATTCCCTCTGTTGACTGGAAATGGAGCCTGTGGCCACAGCTGTATAAGGTTAGAAGAGATAGAGCCTATCTTAAGTGCCTTAATTTAGTCAGTAACTTAGTGATGGCTGTAAGTAATTTTAGGTTTTAATTTTAGTTTTTAATTTTCTGTTCTTTAAATTCTTGATGTTGGGTAATGTTTTTGTGAAGTGTAAGGCTAGAGCATGTGCTGTGACCTGTCTGTCCTGTTGGTGATGCACAGATATTTCTTTGTCAAGCCCCAACAATTCAGTGAGGCTAAACCATTGCAGCATATTGGAATTGGTATAATGTTGGATATATGGGGTATATTCAGGTAACTATTCTTATCATGTCCCACAAAGGAAAGAGAAAAATGGAGGAACTGATACATTCATAGATTTCAAGGCTTTAGCTTATATATGATTTCATGACTTGTGGTGGGATCAGCCAGCAGTGTGTCTTATTTCTAACTAAAAAATTATATCTCTTTACATTTTTCTTTTAAATTAAATCCAGTCACTGGATCTTACTACATCTTTTCATGGGGACTGGCTGGCACCTATTCTTAAGATGTCTTTTCCATTGGCAGATACCAGGGCACACATCAACTGTGAAACTTCTCTTCAGCAAACCAGATATCCCAAGCCCCCTGAGACACTTACCATGATGCTAATTTTTCAGCATCTAGATCACTTTCTGTGACACACTTTTGAACGCTTTGAAGTATTTTGATATTGTAAGCAGATATAACAAATAAGCAAGCAAATCATAGTGTTATAGTAGTAGATGGTGTACAGAGTACAGAGGTGAGACAAATTCCTACCTTCTAGTTTGTTTTCCCCTTACAAGCCCCTCAAAAGTCAGGCTAATCCCTTTTGCTATACCATTTCATCAAGGTTTCCTATTGAGACAGTTTCTTGTATATTCTCCTGCGATTACTGGTTTCCAAGGCACTTTTTAACATGAGTAAGTAGCCGGAATCCTTTTTTTCCCAGATGTACTACAGTGCAGCTAGCTACAATGAAATTATTTTGTTTGACTGCAAGGCAAATCAAGTTAATGTATAACAGGAAAGTACTGCCAACCTTTATTAAAGTCATCTCTTTGTTAATAGCAAGCGTTACATGAATATCACTGATAAATCAATAAAAGTGTTAAATAATCTTTCACCGAGAGTCCTTGAGAATCCCATTAGAGTAACTCTAATTTATGCTTCCTCCATAATCACAACTATGTTCTGAAACCAATTCAATGCATCTGCTGCATGCCCGGTTTTTCCCACCCAGTGTGCATTTCAGCAAATGCAATCCTGAAAACACAAACCAACAAAAAAAAGAGACAGCATCTTCTTAATATCATTTGTTTTCTGTGAGAATATGCTGCATGCTGGACCTTTAGTCACATATTTTTGTTAATGTGATGAAAATGTTTCCATCTTTATATGTTTATTTTTTATTATCTTAAATCCTTCTAAAGCTGAATTTTAATGAATTTGCTCATATAGAATACCTTGGAGCTGAACTGCGTAGATAATTAGTCATTAAGAATAAGATCCTACAACTGAAGTAGAATGTATAAGGTCAGAGACGGAAATGAATGGTGGTGCACTCCTTTGAGTGGATGACTAAGTTCATCAGTTCCCACAAGCTCCTCAATTAACAGGGGTGACAGTGGACCTTGCCGTAACAAGTCATGCAGAGATTTGCAGTGATTCCCCATCTCAGCTTTCTCTCCTCTGTACTCCACTGATTGACAAAGTGATGAGGTACTCTTGATACTTGCCAAGAGACACTTCTCTACAGTTCAGCTACTCAGACTCACGGATGCAAACCATCCGGACTTCTCAAAATGTTTGAGTTGGAGGGCAAGGTTTGCCTCTCAAATCTGCTGCCACTGATAATTATTCTTTTTTCTCTCTCCTACTACTAGGAGCTTTGCAAATTTACAATTTTGACATACTATTTTCTTCTGACCATATTTGTTGTCACTTATTTTTTTTATATTTTTCTGTAATGCCCTCTCTATGATATAAGAAGAACTAATTTTCCAAACAATGCCTGTAAAGAATCACCACAGTAGCCTAAAATATAAAATATCCCAAGCTTTTACCTCAATTCCAAGCTTACCTGTANGGACTTCTCAAAATGTTTGAGTTGAAGGGCAAGGTTTGCCTTTTACTTCAATTCCAAGCTTACATGTCTGTAAATGTTTAGTGTCCTCTCAAATCAGTTTTATGTTTTCTTTTTTTTCCTTAAACTGAAGCTGTATTGGAAGTTGAAGAAAAAATATACAACTCAATCACAGGAACATTTAGGTATGAATAAAAAAAACAGCATTCACTTGAATGCCACAGTGTAAGAGTGTCAGTATTTATTTATTTATTTACATTAAGCCTATCTGTGAAATGCGAAGTCCCATATTTTAATCAGTATTTGCTTTCATTTTGATGCTGTAAGTTTATTCTACAAATAATCAAATTTTGTTTGGCATCTAAATGAAAAAACAGACAAAAATAGATTCTTAGAAGTAATACCACTTTTCATTGCCCTTTATTTTTCATACTTTTCATTTATATATCCTATTCTGTTTTAATTTTCATATATTCCACCAATTTATCAAAATATCATTTTTTTACTATGTTATTTTTTTGGGTTTTTTGAAGCTGATGATTGCATGCTATTGCATGCAACATTCTGACATTGTTGCTTTGTAATCCCATGGTTGGAGCTACGTAAACCAGGTCAGAAACAGTAAGATGTGTTGAAGCATTTTTGTGGCTATTTTTGTAAATCTAACCATACTAATGTTTTAAGACTGCCGTTATTAATGCATTGTTACATAAATATTAAATATACTCAAACCAAATGTGATCTATGTGTAGATGTTAAGGAGCCTTGGGACATCAACAGTTCTGAAGATGTTCCTCATGCTGAAGGCAATAGTTTCTCTGCTTAGGTGTAAATAAAACAAGATGAGTTGCCGGCAGCAGTACTCTCAACTAATTTAAACCAATATATTCAGTGTCACAGTACAAACTGTGTCATACAATGAAAAAGTAGATTTTCTAAGTACAGTTGTTTCTATTGACTCTAGAAAAACTGGTAAAAAATCAAAGTAATTGACCTGTGTGCGGTAAGTTTTTGAATAATAAAAATGTAGAGAATGAAATGGAAATATTTGAAGACATTATCAGGGTTGAAATGCGAAATATTAGATAATTCAGTTATATTAGGTAATTCAGCTATATGAAGAATCATGCATAGTTTGGTATTTGCTATAGCTTACTTGATCTGGAAATGCACTTGCATGAAGAAAAAGCTGAAAGTGTTTAAGGTTGTGTATATTCAGAGTTACTGATAAATTGGTATTAGGTGAGTTGTTGGTAGTAATAGACTTGCCTTTCTTTTCCTCCTCTTGCTACTTTAAATATGTATCTAGGGAATGAAAAATAATGGCTGTTAGAGAAACAGGCGTCTGCCAGCAAACCAGAAGGAAATGAAGATATTAACCTTCATTGGGTAATTACTAGAAAGTATTTCCTGGTAGCATAGAAAATGCTTATTTAAAGTTGACAGACAGCAAAAGTATAATGAGAGAGCAATGAAGGGAGGAACTGAGTCAAACTTAGCAATATAGAGTTTGAAAGTAAATATTTTCTATGCTGTTAGCATCATATTCCCCTGGAAAAGCAGGTTCTGAATAGTGCTTGTCAATCCTTCATGTGATGAATCTTGAAATCAAAATTTCAGTGACCAGGGGGTGAAATGAGGAGCCCTAGAAGTAGAAAATATTTGGGGATAAGAAAACAAACCAAAGTTTCTTCTAATTAAAATTTGCTGCTGATGGTAGTTGAAGAGAACTGTCTTAATAATGATCAGAATGTTTAGAGTAATATTTTTTTATTAGGAATTAATTCCTATATTTAAATTTTGTGGGATATGCAGAACTTCTGAAGTATTTTGGAGAACACAGTGCTTGCTATGGTCAAGCAAACTGTTGGCTTATTTTTACTTTGTTTTAGGGTGTGTACTTGATTGGAACATTATATCTGAATTTTCAGAATTTGGAGTGATAGAAATAAGTTCATGGTGTTAGTTATAGGCACCAGAGTTCACCTAAAACCATGCAAAAGAGGCTATGTGAGTTTTGGATATACTGAGGACTTACAGCTTGCCTGGAAATCAGTGAAGTTGGAGAATCCAAGTAACCTAGAAAACTGTTACCTGTATAGCTACTTACATGCATACATATATGTATATGTGTACCTTATAGTACATGTGCATATGTTGACTAAAATATTTTGTAAAAGTGCATTTCTTTACTTCTGTGTATTTTGTGAATAAAATTTTGACAGCATTTCTGGGAAGAATTAAGCAGATAAAATAGAAATTAGATACAAGGAAGGTGACAATAATCCTGTGAATTAAAAAAAAAATCCAATTAACTGCTTCCTTAAAACTGAAATGTCTAATGGGGGGTGGGGCGGGCAGAAAGAAGTAGCAGCAGCAATCATTACTGTGGTAAAACGAGCCTGTTCAACAGGGTAAAGTCAAAAGGCCTAAGAATGTCAGAGGAAAGAAGACTCTTCCATCACTTTAGTCTTGAGAACTTGTTATGAAAATACATACAATTAATTAAAGCTACCCAGAGATCCAGACTGTGAAGATTTTTTTCTTGCTTCCGGTGTAATTTGTAAGCACTGTTCAGACTTTGTGCAAAACTGTATTTTAATCCTTATGTGAAATTAGAGGAAAATGTTCCTGAGAAGTGCAAAACCTTCCTAATGATAAGCCAAGGCCATTCAGTAACTGGAATCACCAGAATGCAAAGTTATGGTTGAGATTGTTCTCAGAGGCAATTATGCGTTTTACAAAGATAGTAATTTGCATCTTTTGTTCATAGATACACTGTCATTCATGAACATTTAGTTTCCCCCACATTTTTCAAGTTCTCTTTTGAGTCACTGAAGGCTTTAGAGGAAATAGATCATTTGAGAAATACCTTGTGTTACTGTATCTATTTTGTGGTCCAATCTTGGCAGTCAGTATAATGCACTTACCAGTGTAATAGCATTTGAAACTTGCAGTGGCAAGAGTTAGAGAAAAAAACCATACACACATGGATCCTTGTAGCCAGGCAATGTATTTACCTGGTAGCCAGATTTTTATTATTTGAGAAATTTTTCAGGGACTGGAGTTGTTCAAAATTGTCACATTAATAAAATTGGAAAAGTCCGCTTTGTGTACAATGAATCATGTGTGTCCAAACTATTGTTGGAGTAAGTTAATTTCTTGCGTGAGACTGATATAACCTTATCCATTATTTTAGACCTGCTCTGTTAGATAGAAGGTGTAATTTTACTGTATTGAGTAGTCAACATCTTTGTATCTTTATTTTTGGAAGCTTTAGTTCTCCACATTACAAATCTTGCATGCTGATGGGTGTCTTTTCAGACACTTGCTGCTGGAAAGCAGTTTAAATATGGACTGCCACATTGTGAGCTTTTATCCCAGATACCTCTATAAGTATATTTGCAAAATTTAACAGAATCTGTTCTAAACAAATGAACTCCACTAACTGTTCTCTTCACATAAACACCAATAAAACTGTTGAGTATAAACAGAGATGCCAAAATGGATGCTCTCCAAGAGTGAAGCAGGATATTTTGCATTAGAGCAATCAGAAAACTCTCAGGCATAATTGTCAAGAAAACCATTGCAAGGATAATAGGTGAGTTAACTTTGAAATCTGTAGAATTTTCCTTTAATTCACACTGAAATAAACTAAGTGTAGATATTAATAGAAAATAAGTAATTTAATAGTAAGTTAATAAATATACAGTCCTGAGAGTAGTGATGTCTTTCTGTGCCTACATAGTTATTTTTATTGTTCTCAACGTACTGTGTACTATATATTAAAATTCTATAGGCTTGTTTTAAATAACTGATGAAAAGAGTAACAAATACAAGTTATTTGATGAAAGAAGTTGATTCTTACATCCCAGTGCCTACTGCATAATGCTGGGGTTTTGTACATTTGCCTTCAAGTAACTGCAGATTTCTTGGGAATTTTTGTGTTTGTATTTATACAACATGATGAGCTTGGAGGGAAATTTATGTATGTTGAAGTTCAGGTATGTGTTTAATAAAAAATGAATTTTCGTAAGGAAGTAATTTGCTGTGGGAATGCATTAATTGAGGTAAGATGTCCTTTGATCAAATCTTCTCTCTCTGCCCAAGTAATTTGGATCATGTTTTTACCAATATCCTGGAAGGACACACTGGAGGGATAGAAGATATGAGTTAAATCAGTCAGAAGAGGAGTATGAACTAGATTTCAGTTTTCCAAATTATAACTGCAAGCAATGGGCAAGTAAGCACAAAGAACTACCAAGATGCTGCCTCGTGCTTTATGAGGTTGCAAGCTCACCAGATGATGACTGTAAGGGCACATGGTGCTTACTGTCCTTACCTCACTGTCCTTGAGGGCAGGCAGCTCATATAACATGATGAAAAGAGTGAGCTGTGGTATGAGAGCTTAACTCTTCACTCTTTTCACCCTTGTACTGTGTAAGTTTTTTAGCACATTTTCTGTTTCTTTATCACCTGATTGGCATTTGCCTCCTGACTGTATCACCATATTCTGTATAAAGGGCCCTTGCCCATCACTGCCCCTTGGCTTCTAATTTGCCCTTGCTGTGCCTGCTGCCAGTGAAGGGCTAGTTAAGGACCATCAACATTCCATAGAATAGGGCAGACGGGTAGAATTTTGTATCACAGACCTCATCTTCACCCAAAACACAGAGCTCTTTCAGAAGTGACAGTACCCTTCATGTCCTCCACTGGATAGCAGCCAGGCTCAGGGTCCCCTGAGGTCTATTATCCAACAAAGGTTTTGGGTGACAGAGCCAGCACCCATTTATATTGTCTTCCATTTTGATGATTACTAGTGCTGAGCTTAGGAAAAGAAGGGCTATATCCAGAATGCTGTATCCTCTGCCCTGCAGAGACAGCACAGGGCCTTCAGAGCCGCTGTCACATTGCCATGAAAACAGGACAGAAGCCATTGTTTTCTATGGAAATTAGCCAGTCCAAATGTCTGTATTTTGTTGGGGGCTAGTTTGGAGGCAGTAAATCCACTGCTGCTCTGTAGTCTTTGAAATTATTTTACAGTCCTCCAAGGATACACATCACCTCAGAAAATGAAAGAAAATATATAGGTAGATAGGTGATTAGAATCCAAGGTCTATGTTACTACGTGCCAACAGCTTTGTTTCATCTCCTCCCTTCCTGTACTCTTCTTGGTAGTGGATTTTCAAAAGAGGCTATAAAAAAACTCTCATAAAGATGCTAAGAGAGTTAGATGTTGTGAGTTAAAACCCTGTCCAGCTGCCATACAACTGGAATCCAGAGTTTCCCAGGTCCTGGATTGAGTGCTCAAAAATTTGACCTTTATTGTGAAAGACCTTCTTTGAAGGCAGCTGATTTTTTGAATCCTGCTTAAAAGATGACATTTTAAAATGGGAATTGGTTTTGGTACCTAAGGCCATTAAAATAGACCCACATGGGAGAAAATATCTTAGGTATACCTCTTTCCATGGCCTTTGTGCTTGCCATCACACTATGCTAGCTCCTGTCAGTCCAGACTGGGTAGTGTTGCTGTCAGTGTAGTTCCTGGATCATTTTCTGTGTAAGATTAGGCAAACACTGAAGTTTGTTTGTGACTTTGATCATAGAAAAGTTTGAATGGAAAACGAAGATGAAAGGTAAAGGTCCAAGAGAAACCTTGAAGCAAGGCCCCATGTGCACCATCCAGGCTATGCAACCTCTCATCCTGCTTAGGGACCAGGTGGAGGCCAGCTCTGGCACAGGGCAGCTGCGTAAGCTGGGATCAGGCTGCTGGGAACACAGAGAGCTGAAGAGGCTTCCTTTGGAGGTTTCCTTTCATCTCAGACTTTTATCCTTTTTTACCTGTATTGCTTCTCAGGTTTTCTTCTGTACTGTTGTGATGCATTTAGATTTTATATCAGATTAGGATTGAGAATATATCTATCTGGCTGATTTTAGGAAAATAATCAAAATAATTCATAAAGTAGAAATATATGGAAGATTTGAGGTCCATGATAAAGTAGGTCTTTTAGTGCTTTTGGAAATATCTGTCCAAGAAATCAGAAATCACAGTGAAGAGGAAAAATAAAAAAGCCTGAAACCCATGAAACTGTAAGTTGCTTCTGAATATCAGCTCAAAGACTTATTTTTCCTGTTTTCTCTTTTACATTCTTACATTGTTTATTTATATTGTATCTCTGGGTACAGCTGAGACGATGTTAGAGGTCTTACCTCGATGTTCATGTGCATTGCCAGATGTGGCTTAGCTCCAGCTAAGCAACTGGGCCCCAGGCAGCTGCTCACTCACTCCCCCACCAACGTGATGGGGGAGAGAATCAGAAGGGTAAAAGATAGTTTAATAAGGAAAGCAAAAGCCACACACACAAGCAAAGAAAAACAAGGAATTCATTCACCATTTTCCATGGGCAGGCAGTTGTTTAGCCATCTCCAGGAAAGCATGTGTAACAGTGACTTGGAAATACAAACGCCATAACCCTAAATGTCCCCCCTTCTTCCTTCTTCCCCCAGGTTTATATGCTGAGCATGACACCATATTGTATGGAATATCTCTTTGGTGAGTTGGGGTCAGCTGTCCTGGTTGTGCCCTCTCGCAGCTCCTTGTGCACCCCCAGCCTTCCTTGCTGGCAGGATGGTATGAGAAGCAGAACAGGCCTTGATGCTGCGCAAGCACTGTTCAGCAAAACCAAAAACATCCCTCTGTTATTAGTCCTGTGTTCAGCACAAATCCAAAACATAGCTCCATATTAGCCACTGTGAAAAAAATTAACTCTATCTCAGCCAAAACCAGGACAGCAGATCACTACAAATCTCAGGAAATCTCATGCCTGTTGGAGTCAGCTATATAACTTAAAATTTCCATGGAAAACAGACACTGATAAAATTAATGTCAACTAAAATGTCCTGAAAAGAGGAGGAAATTACTGCATAACTGTTCCATGGGAGGCACAGTAACTGGGCAGAGCACTGCAGCTTGCCTTGCACAAGGGTGTTGTCTATAGCACCTGTCAGCAGAGGGATTGACTTTCTCTGCCAACGGCTCTGTCGAAATTGATACAGCTCACGCTTCACTTCCTAGCAGCACAATGAATCACTGAGCTCCTTCTAAATAAGCAGACCATAGCTTCAGAGGAGGCTGTAACTAATATGTGGAAAACCACCAATGACTGACTTGTAAAAATAACTTGGGCTGAAAAAGTAATCCCTACTCTGATATCAGTTGGGTTAGAAATTGTATTTAGGCAAGCATATGGTCATTTTTCTAGATTAGAGATGAGTTTTCTTTATTTTGAGAATGTGAGGGTTGGTAAACGAGGATATCAGCAGATCCAGATTCCAGGTCTATTCCTTTTAACAGTACTGTTCTTTTGCGGTTACACTGTGCTTCTTAACTGTTCCTAAGTCGACAGGAGCATGGCATCCAGAGGATATTGATATATGATTTGATATTGATACATGATTTGATTTTGATATATGATTATCTCCACTATTGGCAAATTCACTCTTGTAAATTCTGCTGTCAGAAAGTGGAAAGAACCTGTTTTTGAGTCCAAGTTGTATTCTGAGACCCCACTGTTACACTAAACTCCCTTCTGACACAGCATGCATTACAAGAGGTATCTGTCCTATGGGGGCCCAGTGATAAAATAAAAGCCTTGTGTTTGTTCTCCCCTCCATTCCATACACTCTTGCTCTCAGAGTGTACTGAGGGTTTTGGTTTTCTTACTGGATTACTTGTCAAGCTTTCCTCCCTCTAGATAGGCTAATGAAACTCATTACGTGCCACTGTTGGTTTGGAAAATCTGAACAGTTGAGATAGCTAGCCTACATTCAGGTTTGCCTTTCAGAGCTTTGCTGCAGTACAACCTTTAGTAGTAAAGCAAAGACGTATTAAGCTCCATAAATAAAATCTCAAAAATCTATTCCTCAGGAAAGACTTCTAAATGGGCAACTCGAAAAATGTTATACTGAATATCTCCTCACCCCTGAAGGAAGAAAAAAAATAAAATGTGCTATCCAAATGGCAAGGGTCCAGAGCCCAATATATCTCTTTATCATTTTATGACGTTTTAAAAATGTGACTGGTAGACTGCATTGCTATTGTAGAGTAACAGGAGAAAATGAAAAAATGGCTCTATTAAATATTCTTCCTAGCTTAATTAAGATACATATAATGAAGCATTTCATTTGGCTGGCTTTTACAGCCAATTCAATGGTAAGTCTTTTAAATGAGAGTAAAAGAGAATAAAAGAGAATCATAGAACATGCCCTGTTGGAAGGGACCCACAAGGATCATCAAGTCCAACTCCTGGCCCTGCACAGGACCATTCCCATGTACCTTAGAGTGTCATCCAAATGCTTCTTGAACTCTGTCAGGCTTGAAGCTGTGGCCACTTCCCTGGGAAGCCTGTTCCAGTGCCCAACCACCCTCTGGGTGAAGAACCTTTTTCTAATATCCAACCTAAACCTCCCCTGGCACAATTTCTGGCCATTCCCTCAGGTCCTGTCACTGGTCACCACAGAGAAGAGGAAATGTTGTGTGGGGAGTTGCTGTGGCACAAAGACTATTGATTATCTTGAAATTTCATGTGTAGAACACAGAAAATATTATTTTTGGTTGTTATGTTAGACTTAGAACTTGGCTATTTTATCTTGCAGTCACAATAATTTTCTACTGTTTATTTTCATGTCTGTATTTGATAATTTCAGGTTATATCAATCTTCCTTGGTGACTTCCTGACTCAAACTCCAA
>VYXB01003266.1:226293-240078 GCA_013397135.1 Pachyramphus minor | reverse complement strand
GAAACAAACTCCAAAACTCACAAAGAGTATTGAAGCAGGTATGTTTATTTACAGCGCCAAGTGCATAGGGGATATATCTGCCCAAATATGCCCACCTATTGCCTTTGTTCCTCTCTTTTTATGCAATATAATATTACATGTGCGTTAGCTATGTTACATATACATTAGCTGCGTTACGTATGCATTAGCTGTGTCAGCAAATTCCTGAAAAGTGGGAAGGGAACTCATTAACATACACCACTCCTATAACCACCTCAGAACGCTCCTTTGGGATCTTCTTTTGGGGATCTTTGGGGGTCTTTGGATGAAGTAAGAAGTCTTCCTCAGGCTTGAACTTTTCAACTTTGACACCTGAAATAAGATATTTACATCTCCCATTATCCTGATCTGCATTAGGAGGAATGCTGCCAGTAGGTACAGGGGGGTAATCCTTCCCCTCTACTTGGNGAAACAAACTCCAAAACTCACAAAGAGTATTGAAGCAGGTATGTTTATTTACAGCGCCAAGTGCATAGGGGATATATCTGCCCAAATATGCCCACCTATTGCCTTTGTTCCTCTCTTTTTATGCAATATAATATTACATGTGCGTTAGCTATGTTACATATACATTAGCTGCGTTACGTATGCATTAGCTGTGTCAGCAAATTCCTGAAAAGTGGGAAGGGAACTCATTAACATACACCACTCCTATAACCACCTCAGAACGCTCCTTTGGGATCTTCTTTTGGGGATCTTTGGGGGTCTTTGGATGAAGTAAGAAGTCTTCCTCAGGCTTGAACTTTTCAACTTTGACACCTGAAATAAGATATTTACATCTCCCATTATCCTGATCTGTATTAGGAGGAATGCTGCCAGTAGGTACAGGGGGGTAATCCTTCCCCTCTACTTGGCACTAGTGGGGCCACACCTGGAGTACTGTCTCGTTAGGCCTCAGCCTTGATTAATGACTCTTGGGCAGTTAAGCTCCTTTTGCGCTTATCAGAAACACTGTCTGTCCCCAGGAACTTCTGTTGCCTTAGAAACTTCTGTTTTCTAACAAATAGCCTTGGAACATTATTTTGTCTGAATCATAGCCCAAGTGGAACAATATTATTGTTACTGAGGAAAATTCAGTATTTACCATCTTGGATGAGAATTGTGTCCAGGATGGAGATTGATAGATGACTAAAGTCAAACCTTTTGTGACCCTATAAACTGTGGTCCTAAATGAGGGCTGCAGCATTTCCCTGAGTGTGGGATGCCTCTTAGAGCTCGCCAGCTCCCAAGATACTTGGAGGAACATTGCTGAAAGCTGGTGATGGGGCCTGGATTGGTATCCATCCCCAAATCCTCGAGGCTTAACCCTTACCCACTGAGAAATGCCAAGCCATTTGATGTGTTTCACCAAAATTGAGGGGAATTTTTAACAGGTACCTTTGTACATACTGTGTCTGCGTGTGTTAACTGATTTAAATACCCTTATTTAAGTGTAGTGTGAATGTTGTAATCTCAGATCTATAGTTAAGTTACTGCTGTGCTTGTAGTAAATCCTATTGTATCATTCCTTAAGTGTTAAATTAGTCAATGATTAAGGGCTGTTAAGCTCTTTATAACCTTTTGACCAAGTCTGAGGCAAAGTTTGGACTCGGCTGCTCCTTGGCTCCATCAGGAGTTTAGAAAGACTTATGACTTTGTGGGAGAATCTCCCTCACCCCTTTTGTGTCCCTGGTCTCCATGTAAGTAATTCTTGATTGATTCTAGTACAGTTTCCCTTTGTGTGCTTCGTCTGTGTAGGAAGTAGTAGACTGAAACTTGCCACCAACCTTTAAGTCGTGCTTTTGCCAATTTATATTAAACCTGCTTTTGCTAATACTTGTGATGGTGATCCTTTAGGTGACCTAAACCACTCATTCATGACAGCTAACTGTGATTTAAATCTGTGTCTATGTAATGCTGTTTCTTTGCAGTCCATCTGCAGAGAATTTCATATGTACACTGCAGACAAGCAAGGGTGGGCATCTATTTTAAATTTGTCATTTTGATTACCTCTGTACTCAGCAGAAAGAGAGAGGACTCCTGGAGGGTGACTCATCTTGGGATAATGTAAGTGTCAAAAATACACAGTCTTTTGCTTTCTGAGACCTCTCTCTCTGCAGCAACTGCTGAGGCAGCCAAATAAATTAGCTTATATTAGAGACCTAAACTTTAGATGGTTTAATTAGGTGAGTGAAAATAATTAGCAAAAATATTCTGTTGTGGAAATTCTCATTACTACTGCAAAAAAACCCCAAAACTACTTCAAAAGATGACCTCATGAAATATTATCCTGCTGACTGCTTTGTCCAATGTAACAGAAGAAAAATGCTTGTAAAAACAAAATAGGCAGGGTTGTGGGCGATCTACTCTGAAGTGAACTATCTACTATGAAGTGAACACACGTTGCAACTGATGAGCTATGGTGAATCTGCTGAAAATGCCAAGGGTTGAATTACTGCAGTATGAGCAAACCTGGTGGTAGGAATTAACTGGTTTTGCAGAGATTAAAACAGCATGTTGAAAAAGATTCGCTTCAATTGAGTATTTGCAACACAGATGTACAAACATGCAATTTCTCCCAGCTTACATAATCATCACCAGTGTTTTATACAACACATAACCCATGAATTTGATTGCTCGATAATACTGAGTCCAGCAGGTTTCTGAAATAAGTGCACATCAATTGTTATGGTCCTTATTTTGAGTTGGTTTGTTTGAGCATGTGTAGCTCCACCAATGCTTATGACACATGATGTGACTAAGTAGGTCCTGAAATAGTCCCCAGGCCAAGCAGCCTTCATCTCTGTTTTAATTTAGAATTATATACTTTGCTGTGCCAGTATTTTCCCTCTTGAATCCTTGAGCTGCTAACAATCCTGTCACACCACTACCTATACTATTTATTTTCCATGTCTCTGTGCAGACTCACAGCTGGTTTTTGACAGTCCAAGCAGAGGCTGTGCAGCTGTGGTGTCAGAGTTGGCCTATGGGTTCTGGTGCACAGACTGCTAAAGCCCTGGTGATGGGGGAGCTTGCAGCAGGGTACAGAGGCTTCATTGAACTGCATATACATTATTGAGGTGATAGGAGAGAGTGAACTTGGAAAGGGCATAAGATGCCATTCTTCAGGGCATGAACCAGCTAAAAACTAAAGTTGGGAAGAAACTGTCCTTACGTGTCAGTTCTTCCATGACTATTTATGTTGTGGTTTGTGTGGAAATTTCCTTTTCAGCATCTGGAACGGATCACTGTCAAAAACAGATTGCATTAAGTAGATGCTCTGTCTGCTCCTGTGTTTTCAGCTCCTGCACTTTGTACAGATGCATATATCTGTGTAAAAAGACAACACACATGTGCTCTTCTTTGCCCTGACATTAGTGAGCAGGCAGGGGTAGAAAGTGATTGTAAAAGATGGAACAGTGCCTGCTGATGTTTTTCACCAATTATTTGATATTTCATTTATCAGCATTACAGATGGAAAACAACCTAATCTTACTTCATTTGTAGAAAGATATCTATCTGTTCCCATGTTTATATTACATTTTTATATAAATTATGTCCTTGGTGATGGAATATTGGCACTTTAATCCACTGTCCCAGTTATGGGGTAGTGTACAGTGGTCCTCTCGCTTTAGATTTATATTTTCTTCCCGTACCAAGGCTCTTTGTCTAGTGACTGGTTATCAGTCACCTTACCATCAGTAGAAGTTATTTTTTATCTTTCCTATTTATTATGTTGACTTTCCTTTTAGAGCTCCTTTCTTTTGCATTTGAAAAATATACAAAACTGATTTCTCTCCTAACACATCACATAGCTCAAACTTTTTTTGAAACAAAAATGTTAAGAGGACATGTTTTGGCACTTAGAAAAAAGACTCAGTCATTAAATGCTTTACTTCATGTGTGAATTTGTAGTAGTTAAAGTTACTACCTTCAAGGTAGAATGATTATGGTGATGCAAAAATTATGCCTATGAGAAGCCACTGACTGGCTCAAGTTAGCCCTGGGTCACATCCAGGAAACTCCCTTGTTTCTCAGTCAGAGAGTTTCAGAACCATTTGATCCTCTTTATTTGGATGTGAATTCTCACTTTCCTCTTTGCCTCCCTACAAGCAGGAGATACTATTTATTATTTTCCTATCAATATAACAGTAATGCAGTAAATAACCTCAATGAAAATCAGGATAGACTTTTGCTTTGAACCCGGGAAAATTCCAGGCTAGAATATACAGGTCACAGAATCACAGAATATGCTGAGTTGGAAGTGACCCACAAGGATCACTGAGCCCACCCCTTAGCCCTGATGCTAAGGACTAAAATTTTTGTGGACTTCTCAATTTCCTTGAGCACTGCCTTCAGATTAGCAACATCTGCACTATTCTGAGATAGCTGTGATGGATGAAACTGCTAAATAGATGTGGATAAGCAAATTAAGAGGATAAACTGTTCAGAAATTCTATAGAACTGAATTCCGACAGTCATAATTCTTAAGAACCTTACAATGAAATACCTTCTGTAAGACATACAAGAGAACTGAGAAAGAAATATCATGACAAGAAGTCTTATTTTTATCTCATCACAGACAACGTGCTAGGAGTTTGCAAGGTAAGTACTGTATCAGCTCCCAGCATTGTCCCCATTCCATGCAAGATTTTGTGGTGAAGACAGGAACCCACTATTTGAGTGGTAAATCTGTCCACACAGTTGACCTCTGCTGGCTGCTGCTGGTTTGAAACATTTGTGTTGAGTAATGGGGACAGAGAGGAAAGGATGACGTCTTGTTATCTTTTCCCTTCTGTTTTTACTTTGTATAAATTCACAAGTCGATCTAAAACTCCAGAAACTGAGTTGGAAGTGTTATAAATATCAGTGTTATAAATACCTATAACAAATACACAACACACTATCCTGTTAGGTTTTTCTCTCCTGAAATTTTGGGCTACTTATCTACAATTCTAATTGCAAGGAATAAGCCAAAAATGGAGACAAGAAACTGGCCAATCAGGTCACATTTTAATATGAGCTGGAACTGCTGTCAGTATAGGACTAATAGCAAAAGTTTAGCCTGAATATGTGAATGTTGCCTCAAACTGTTCTTCCAGCTGACTGTCAAGGGCATTTTCTCTTATAAATGAGACTCCCAGCGCTTGATAGATTTTTTTCATAAAGTTCAATCCTGACTTTTTTTGTGGCTCATGTAGTACTGTTACCATCCTGTCCTCTGTGTCTGTTGTCCAAAATTGTAATAGCTTGTCTGTACTACTACTATTGTTTTAAATGTTTGTTTTCATGAATCCTATGTAAAAAAACCCCCAAAAGCCTTCATTATGTTTTTAAACTTTCAGGAGTTATTAAAGTGCAAAGAAATGAAAAAAGGTGAATGACTCACAATTAATTTATTCTTTTGGTTTTTTCCTTTCAGTTTTGGCAACAAAATTAGGTAACAAATATCCCCTATAACACTTTGAGGTTCTTGCTGCAATATGTGAAGAACATTTCACTGGAAGTAACTTTTTATTAGTATGGTAACAGAGATAAAAATTATGGATTTTTAAAAGCTTAGTTTTATAAGATCTGCTTTAAATTCAGTATTTAGTTTGACAATATTCTCTGAAGATATTTAAAGGCCCTTTTCCTTAAAATAATGTATTGTTCAAAGGTTAGAACTTCAATGCTTGGAATGTTGATGAAGCAAGCCTTATAATACAACCTGCTAATTAAAATAACACCAACCAGGAACCAATCCTGTGCTCTTATGCTTCTACCGCTGTAAACGTGTAGAATAAAAAACAGCAATACTTTGCCTCGCAGGGTCAGGATGTAGATATTTTTATAATATTACTAACTGAACTGATTGCATATCAGACTATTTTTGGTGCATTTTGAGCTATTGATGCCACACCATCTTTCAGACATGCTGGTTTGCGTGTGTATTGAATTGCTTCTATAAGAGTATGGCTTGTGCACGACTCTGTAATACTAACAACAATAAGAAGAAAGAAAGATAATTTGCTGCCTTTATACAAATGTTCTCAGCCAAAAATTTATCCAGCACACATAAAGTCTAATTTTCTTTTTTCTTTTTTTTTTTTTAAAGAAAAAAGCCAGTTTCAGATACTTGAAGAAATCTGAGTAACTCAGCCCTAGTCAAGCACAGCTGGACTCCAGACACTGACTCACTCTCCAATTACCACTACCCAGATTTTTTTCCAACAGACTCTTTTCTGCCAATAAATCTTCCAGCTTCCCATAAGTACTGTCAGGCTGAGATCACATCAATGT
Source organism: Pachyramphus minor (assembly GCA_013397135.1). NCBI lineage: Eukaryota > Metazoa > Chordata > Aves > Passeriformes > Tyrannidae > Pachyramphus > Pachyramphus minor. The sequence continues at coordinate 233,778 of VYXB01003266.1, read as the reverse complement.
AGACATAAAAACTAAATCTGTGTCCACTCCCATAAGGAGGAAAGTAAGACAAGAAATTTGGAACTAACTAGCACCAATAAAAGCAAAAGAACAACTGGCAAACATACACACAACTTAGGAACTTCTTTGTGCAGATCACAGTGGAAATATTCTGTCTCTGTGTTTACCAGGCTGCCCTCTGTAAGTCTTCTGTGTTTCCATTGCAAGCAGGACAGGAAAGAATTTATACTAAGAAAAGCTACCCTTAGTTAAAAGCAACAAGACAATAAAATTTGACTGTGTAAGGTGTTACAGCTAAACTGCAGGGGAAAAAAACCCCTACATTTTGATAAATTATTAAAAGAAACCGTAGTCTCTACTAGCCCCAGTCTTGCTACTGTATGTGAATAAATAATTATTGATCTGAAGGACTGTTTGCAATGTCTTGCTGCAAATTTCAGATATGTAATATGTTTCATGTTCTTGTGACCATAGCATGTGGGCTTTACTAAGTTTTGGCACAACCAGATCTCCCTTTTACTTCAAGCTTACACCAGAAAATTTGGATTTGAGTTTAACTGAAGGATCTCAAGATCCACTTTTTCCTAAACCAGGTACCTTAGACTAATTTTAATTGTATGGGTCCATACAGTGGATGAATTCTATGACCTGTTGTATATAGGAAGTTTAAATATATTTCCCTCTGGCTATAAAGTCTCATAAAAAATCAAAGCAGAAGAATTAAATTGTAGGGCCTATTCTATTTTTTCTAATTGTGTGGCCAGTCTCTTTCTGTCGACCAAGAGTAAGTACCTTACCCATCATCCGTAGAGCACAATTTAAAATAGACAGTTGTCACTGATGGAAAAGGATCAGACAATCACAAAAAAAACGTAGAAATTGTAGAATTGAATTTTCAGAGCTATCTCATTTTTAAGTATTTTTATAGATATTCAAAGATACTAGGCAGTTGTCTTCTCAGACCTATGCATGGAAAAGATAATATCCCAAAGTAAAAATGTGTCTGACAAACAGGGTAGTAGAGAGTCCCAACAACAAAACCAAATTGGTATAAAAATTCTGTTGGTCAGCCAGGCATATTTTCAGTCTTTTCGAAGATCAGATATGTCAGAAAGAATGAGTTCTTTTGCTGCTAGTGAAAACTCCTCAATATTCAGGCTATTACACTTGAATTTTTAATAGTCTGTCCTAGCAACCTTAAAAAGGAAGTTAATGAGTCCAACTTTAGCATACTGAGACAGCAACCTTATGAGGGAATGCAGATATTTTTATACCAGGCTCTGAGGAAAATGCTCATAACAATCACAGTAGTAAAACACCATGAAGAAGGATTAATGCAATGGAAAGTTATGCTACTCTTTTGCCTCCAACATCAATAATCTGTAAGAGCAAATGTATTTTTAATTATCTAAAGTGTGGTTGCAGGAGACTGCACTGGGAAGGTGCTGCTGTTGCCTACTTAGCCTATGCCTACATTTGGAGGGGCAGAAGGCTGGAAGGTGGGAGCTCTGCTTCTCTTCCTGGGACACTGAACTTTTTGGATTGGCAGGGCTGAGGTGGAGCCATGATAAAGAAGAGGGTCTAGATTGTTTCACCTGCAACTGCTGAATGGGAGGTGCCTGGAGATGTAGAATAAGCAGTGTGATCTAGGTGAAAAGATTCTGGTGAAAAGAAATGTGTGATTCTGGTGAAAAGAAGTGTGGGAAGAAATAGGGCTGGCTGTGGGAAGGGCATGAAGTGAACAACCAGGCTGGTTGACGATGGGGTTACTACTATCACTCCAACTACTGCATTACTGCTGCCTACAAGTGAGGAAATCCTGCACATATTTGGAACTGGGGAATCTCTGCAGGCAGTAACACAAGTGCTACCTATGAGAAGACAGCGAGGGGGAAGCAAATACAGGGACATGCATGAACATAGACCTATGAAAACCCACCCAGACGGGAACAGAGTGGAAATGAACATCATGAGTTCCTGGGGCCCAGAAACTGTCAGAGTGGACTGAGTTTTTCTCGGTGAACAAGAATGGCAGGTGAAGTGATTTAGGAGGTAGGGATGGGAGTGTAACGAGCTGATTCTGAGGACACCAGTGACTGTCTCTCCCTTTTTGAGACTGCCTGCTCTGTACTCCTCTCCTATGGCTTTGGCTTTCTCATTGCCCTGTGTAGAAGTTTCAGGCTACCATGGTATTCAAAGCAAAACCAAAATGTTCACAGGCCTCTAGATAGATTAACACTCTTGGTTGTTCCCTGAGTGTATTTTCTCTTCCCTTCTGCAAGCTAATGAGATCAGTTGGCGTTGGATGGTAACATACCTAATACATAAATATATTTATAGTAAGAAGGTGGCTCAAGAATTGGCTAGTATGTTTGTTAAGCATCTTCATCTCATATGTCTTGCTGATGGAAGTTCCAATTAATTTGGAATTTTGCTTACACAGGGAATGTAGGAGTTACGTCTTATGCTGGTATGTATTCCTAATGGGGAAGAGGACCTAGGGAGATATTTTTCCCCTAATTTGCAAAAATACTTAAGTTTCCACTTCTAAGCATCACTTACATTTGAAAAAGACCACAAAACCCAAACAAACTTGAGGTAAACAAAGGGAAAACAAATCAGCTAACTATGCATCTAAATTTAGGCAGGCTAGATGTCCTTTCGGAGGCCAGCAGGATACCTTCCTTTTTTCAAGTATTCCATGGGAAACTATTCCCTTTAAAAGAAGATCTTAAAAGGTTTAGTGTCTAGATTAAGCAGACTGGATCCCACGCTGATGTTTATTTTGGTATAGGTTTTAACATGTAATGGTGTAAATACTCAGAGAAGTCTAACACAGATTTATTAGCAACTGGAAGGCAGCTGGCTACTTACTATTAGGTTGGAATTTTGCAGACTGTTTTACACAGTGACTGGGTATTTGAACACTCAGTGTGTGTCAGGATGAACAGGGCATTTTTTCATGATCAAGTCATAGGCTTAAAACAGGAAATCTGCCAAAAAATGGCCAAGTTTGTATTATACAATACCCCTAATTAAACACCAAAAGGGTTGAACAAAATCCTTCAGCTGCAGTCGTTGGCTTTCTTTCGACTGAGACAGAATAATATTTAAAAATCTTCAGACAATAAGATATTTTCCTTGTAAAAATACTTTAAACTTTATTTTTTGCATTATTCTGAATGCTGATAAATAATTCCTCATCTGATTAAAAAATTCCTAGTTACATAGCTATGTCTAGATTTTATGTTGGATAGCAATACAGATTACTTGATAAGAGAACATCCTATTCTTTAATGCTATACAGGTTAAAGTTTGATCATTCTCAGGATAGTATTAGAAATGCAGTAAATCTTAAATGTTATCTTTAACAGAAGCATTTACTTCTTGTAAATTAGTTTAGTGGTAACAATTTCCAAGAAAAGAAAACATCAATATCCCTACAGATAGACAGACTGAAAATTTTTTTGTGTTTCAGAAGCTCCTAATTTAAATATGATAAAAATAGACATAGTAGGAAAAAAGAAGTAGATCCTTGTACAGCAGAATAAATTAAGTCTGCAAATGAATTCTACTTTATTTGTCTTGATTCTTGATAGTTCAAACCTTCCCCTGTCTGTTTGAAGACGATGGAGCAGTGGCTGAGTTCAAGCTGTATTTACGCTGATGGGCCAGGATGTTTGTGTTAACTGTCTGGTTGCTGCTGCTCCACACAGAAAAGAGGCCATGCTTTTCTTTCCCATGAATCTCCATTTCTTTTCTTCGCTCAAGCTCTAATTTGTCCAATTTGCAAGTACATCTTATCTTTGTTGCTCCAACCACTCTCCTTAACATTGATTCAATGCTCAAAAGTTAACAGAGGAAGATTAACAAGAGAAAAAACCCCGGTCACTTCCCTCCTCCCTGCCCCGAGTCCCACCATGGCAGGCAAAATTATTTCATGCACATGGAGCATTTCGTAGTGGAGTACAAGAGTGACATCCTTTTGGAGAAGCCTAGTGCAGGGAAATGGCAGATTTTGACTTGATATGTACAGTGAAAAATTATGCTAAGGGATAAAAAATATGATGTATAGCAGGAGAAGGATGCAGTGAGCATATTTGCTACAGCAGCCTAAGAAGATGCATGCAGTGAGAGACAGAGGTGGATGATAGATCTACCTGTCAGATAAATCTAAGAAGGTTGTGAAGATATATCTAGATTTTCTCTACCTCTGCACTAGGGTCTTGGACAGGGGATTTGGGGAATATATCCAGGATTCAAAAGCCCTGTGTAAGTGGAGGCAGAGACATTTAGAGTGTCACAAGGGATGTGACCATTGTTACTCCCCACTTAAATAAATTAACACTGAGAGTTTATTCCAACTAAAGTAGCTCCTGAACCTCTCTTCACTGAATGATTCATGCTTTAGTCACTTCAGAGCCTGCAGGAATTTAAAGGCCAGCTCAGAACATTTACCCTGCTATTTATAGTAAGCACAGAGGTATCTGTGCATCATGGTCAGAAAAAAAATCTCAGTATGATCTGGATGTCAAACATTTAAAGAAGTAATAAAAAGCATGGAGAACTGCAAAACAGAAAAAAGGAAAGAGAGTTATGCTAGAAATGACATAAATGCACTAAAAGTGTAAACTTGCTAAGATTTCTGAAAAAGTCATAAACATCAAAAAAAGCAAGTCATGAAGACAATACATCTAAAGACATAATTATATGAGAATTCAGTCAGGCAGTAAATAGGATTGTCAATTGGCAGGAAATAGGATTGCCAATTAACAGTAAGAGCTGAAAGTGAGCCAGAAGCAGAGGAGGGACATTTTGTGCTCGCAGCCTTTATCCATAGGGATCCAAACATCCCAGACATGATGGATGAAGGGAACAGCTTAAAAGAGAGACTAGATACCAGCATCACCATATTTACCCTTTTATTAGCAGATGTAGTTATGCAAATAGAGAACAACTGGTCTCTGACAGATTAGCATTGCATACTCTGTGAGTTAATATAACATATATAACAAAAATATTAAAAAAGTGAGAGTAGGAACTGTATATATTTAATGCAAATAAGGATTTTGCATGTGTGTGTGTGGACACAGACAGGCTGCTGGAAGAACCACAAAACCGTGGCTGAAATGAAAAGAGCAAATTTATTTAATTACCTTGCTGACTGGAGGATCCCAGCTCAGTCCATGCTGGTGGGAGGCAGACTTGCTGTTTGCCCCAGTTTTACAAGGGCCCACACACGCATAGTTTACCATCATTCTGTGATCTCCCCTGAGCTTTTTTATGATCTTTGAGCTTTAATCTACTCTCTCCTGAAACAGGGAGTTCAAACATGTCCAAGAGACTGCCTCCAAGTCTCTCAAAACACCTACGTTATCTCTGCATAGAAATCTTCTCAAAACAGACATAGAATAAACAGCAGTAGGCACAATATATGGGGTTTCCCACACTGTTATTCTCCAGGCTTTGGCATTCCCAGTTTCAAGGTCACTTGAGCAAACCTACCATCATCCTCCTCATTCTTCCACTTTTAACCCTTTCCTCCCAACAGTGTTTTCATTAAGTAGCAGAACAGTTTAGGGTATGCTAAATTGGTCTGCTTTTGGATGGGATGATTTGGACAGTTTGACAGCTGACCATATGGAGGTTGTTGTAAAACATTTGTGAGGTGGGTTTTTACAACATCAATAATTCTCTTAAAAATACTTCAAAAATCAGACCCTACCAATAATGTTACTGTGGGAGTGATGAAAATATACTTTTAAAAAAAGTAACCAAAATGCTATAGTGAGAAGTATTACCATCTGTAGGTCTCAATAGATGCATCAGTAAGAAGGTTTGAGGTACGAAATCTGGGGAGTTTTACCAAGGTGATAAATTTTCACTTTTTTTTCTATTTTCTTTTCCCAGTGTTTTTTGGTGTGTGTGAAAAGGCAAGGTCTTGCATTGTATGATAAATTTATGTCTAGTAATATAGCATTTACGTCTAGTAATATAGATGTTAATTTTGATTCTTAATTTCTGCTGAAGTAATCTTATGACTTTTTTTGCAATATTCTTAGTGTTATTAGTTAAGTGAAATCCAAAAAACCCAAACACGATAGATTTCACCTAATTGCACACAATTTGAGACCCAATATTCAGCAATAAAGGAAAAAAAATAGAAGTAAAACAGCAGGCATGAACATAGCTGCTGAGCTGTTAAAAAGCAGGACATGGTTCAGTAGAAATAGTGATGGCCAGCAAACTGCATACCACGATTTCAAAAGGTGTGGTACTGTTTATGTGCCAAACCCTAAAACATGAATGGAAATTTAATTAAAATGAAAAGCATTGTTGTTTTCTGCTGTACTCTTCAGCATTGTCACACTTCTCCCCCTCTGGTCCAGGCCGGGTACAGCACTCCAAAGAAATGTGGGAACTCTTGACCAAACTCCTTGACCTGCCCTGCCCTGGATAGAGCACTGCCAGTTTCTGGATATTAACATAATGGTCAAAGGCAAAAGCTGATTTCTTGCAAATACTAGGTGGATTTTGGGACATGCACTCCTACTCCTGAGCAACTCATGTTGCAGCCAGGTGGGGAAGCGAAGAAACTGTGTGGGATGACCAGTGTCTATTTGAAAAGGTTGCTTTGCATTAAAGTTGCTTTATATACATATATATATGTAAAGGTATGAACTTGCTTTGGGTTAAATATATTATAAAATTATCACTATATCAAAATATATCAATAGCATGTTTTTTCCTGGAAAACTACAGAGCAGTCCTGCAGATTGAAGCTTGACTTTCTATCCTCTTAAAATGTTCCCATGGCCCCTTGGCAGAGTTTGGCCCAGACCAAAGAGCATACTTCACAGTCTGAGAATTAGCACAAGCACATCATTGCCTTGTAGGCAATGTAGATGTGGCCACCTGGTTTTGAAGGACGGAGTGGATTATCCCACATCAGCTGAGCTCAGCACCATGTTTAATCTGCGAGTACAGAGGCAGGCTGCAGCTCCAGGCTGGCTGCCAGTCGCAGTGTATGTTAAAGCTGCAGTCAGATTACTTGGGAATGTCTCAGGTGTTGCCCACGAACGTGAGATCACTGTGTGTCCTGGTCCATGATCATTTCCTTGCTCTTAAGAACTTGCCATTATAAGCTACAGATTTTTCTCTTTGTTTTGTGAGCACAAACGGTATGTCAGTTCTGTTTGCCAGCCCTTTACACTCTGAATTTGTTGCAAGATCATTAACCAACTTTTCGGGTAGGGGAAAAAATTAGCGAGTAAGTGACATTTTGTGGCATAAAAAACATAACACCAGCTGCAGCAAAACCGGTCAACACGGCGGCAGAAATGGCAAATCCTGCAGTATCGTGGAAAAATGTACAACTGTAGGAGACCGTAGTATGCCTCCGTGGCGGAAGCCGCCATGCCGCCTCTGGACACCTTTCAGCGAAACCCCACCCCCCGTGCCCGAAGCCGCCATGACGGGTATGGG
>VYXB01003266.1:136915-226256 GCA_013397135.1 Pachyramphus minor | reverse complement strand
GGCCCACGCCCCTTCGCTCCCGCCGGCCAATGGCAGCGCGGGAGGCGCGGCTCGTCGCGGAAGTGGGCGGGGCCGACAGAGCGCGGGAAGCCGGGGCGCGGGTCGGGGCTCTTGTTGTGTCTCGGCGGGCGGGGGTCGGTCGGGACGGGACGGGGCTGGAGGCACCTCCGGGGCGGCGGAGATGGAGTTCTCCAGCCGATCGAGGCAGAAGCATTTGCGGCTGGCTGGGGATCGGCGGGAGTTGTACCCTCACAGCCTGCAGTTCTACCTGGAGCCCCCCACGGAAAGCATCGCGCTGGTGGAGTTCGAGAGCTTTGCCATCGACCGCCTGAGGCGTAAGTAGCGTCACTCCTTCCCTCCCTCTCCCCCTTCTCTTCCCTGCCCTCTGTCCATGCTTTTTACCGTTCCTGTCAGGCCGTGTGTGTTTTTGGCGGGCCCGGGTGCTCCCTTTGGCCGATGTGAACGCGAGCTGGTTGCTGCTGGTGCTGGCAGGAGCCCCCGCTAAAGGGAAACGCGCTGCTTTGGGCATTTCAGGGAGCTGAGACAGACTTCACCATGAGCGTTCGGTGTAGCTGTCGGGACTGTGTAGTTATGGTTTTTATGACCACGTTTCCCTTTCTGTGGGTGTTGCGACATATTTGATGTCTCTCAGGACTGCGATTCAGGTGGGAGCCAAGGATTCCCCTGAATTCCTGAAAACCGCATGATCTAAGGTGTCTGTCGTTACGGTGGAAACCGATGTTCTGAGAGTGATCCATGAGTTAGCTGTCTCCCTCTCCTTGTTGACTCCATGAGCAAAACAGTTGGGCCAGCTGTTAAGGACTCGTGGGCTACACTTTATCGTCCACATTTCTCACCCTTTTGCTTCTCGTATGGGTAAAAGCAATTCCCGTGGCCTTACCCCAGTTTGTGCCTTTCCCAAGGTGTGATACGTTTAGATTTCTTTTCAACATTTTCCCTCTAATACGGATCTTTTTTTGCCCAGTGCTCAAAGTAGTTGAAAACCTTGGCGTGAGCTGTGTAAGAAGTAGTGATTCGTACAAAGCTAAGCTGGAGAGTGAGCTCCGGAAACTTAAGTTTCCCTACAGAGTAAGTAAAAATCGGAACATGTAACTCTCTTGGACTTTATTTTCTTTACACCATTCGAGAATTATGAATAAAAGTAGAGGTGATGAAATTCTGTTTCTAAAACTGCGGTTCTGTCATTTGGTCAGAGATGTAGTTTCCCTTTTAGGATATATGTTTCTTTCTTTAGGGTTACCTCCTTCCTTAATAGTTTGTCTAAACTCATCTTTTAGGCAATAAATGCAATGGTAAATTAATTATGAATTTTAATCTGGGAGAAATTATTTCTCTAAAATAATAACAATATGTTCTGTAGGCTTTGGCTGAGGATGACTATGAGGCAAGAAGAAAAGATCATATCTCTCATTTCATACTACGCCTTGCTTACTGCCAGTCGTAAGTACTTTTTGGATTATGCTGTATTCATTAATGTTAAATGTTCAGGTACTACATTGCTTTATTATAAACGTTACAGATACTTTGGAGTTGCATGGTTACTAAATAGAAAGGTAAGCTTAAACAGTTTTTTTGCTAGGAACCTGATTTCAACTGTGATGAAAAGGGATATGTGAGATCAAAATTAGTATTTGGATTTTGCAATGATTAAAAAAAAGGCAATAAACTTTTGGCTTTTATACACAGAGCATTAATTCGAGTCTCTTGGTATCTTTTTTTGAGATGAAAGCGTGTCAGTATTAAATGTTTGTTAGGCATTTGCAGTGATTAATAATATAATTTAACTGCTTTATATGCTGAAACTATTGACAACTGACCAAAGACCTGATTATGTAAATAGGCTTTATATTATTGTATAGGGAGCCTTGCTTCCTTACAAACTAAAAATACCATCTGAGTTTGAGGTTTCCTCTACTGACTCTGTTTTTGGCCAAATTCCTTGCTGTGGATGGTTTCTATGCAATTTTTTTGTTGTGTGAGATCTCAAGCAAAAAGTAAAGTGCATTCTTTTTGCTTCCCCTGTTGTTTTTGGATGAAATTTTAGAGGCTGTCAGTGTTTTATGTCTGCTAGCAGCTTTTTTGTACGTTAGTGTGAACTCCTGACTCCTTGTCATTGCAGTTGTTTTTTAAAATTACACCTGGCAGATATGAAGTGCGTACTGTTTAGAATTGTTAATTCAATTGCACTTTAAGTTGCAATATATTTCATTTAAATTAGGTGAATGTGGTAGAATACATATTAGGTGTGACTGAGGTGCTGCTATGGTTGGATACAGATTTGTCAGCAAAAAACAGATGGGAAAGATGAGTAGAAGTGATATTGAGATTGTGGTCTAAGCCAAAATATGGAGCTGGAGTGAATGAGGCTTGTCTTTGAAATGGATTTGGTTTCCTGCTCCAGAAATCTGATCAGAATAGAAAGTAGCGGAGGCCTCAAACACCTCCAGATAGATCAGACCTCACCATGACAGGCCCTGGTTGACTTTTTTAAACACACTGAAATCTTCTGGATCGTTTACATCCCATCATGTTGTCCTGTCAAAAGGCATCTGTGCTGAAGACAGTTTGTCAATGTATGTGGTCGATGAACCAGCTAGATCTGTGATGCAGGTACAGTGAGGAACAGGTTGTGGATGTGAAGATCAATACCAGCTTTCACTGCATTGGCTCTGATAGTGTAGTTTGAAATCCTGAAAGAAGGGGGCAAGTTAAATAACAGAATTATGACTGAAATTCCTTCTACCCTTCTGTATTCTACACGTGTAATTTGTGGCTGAGAATAACAAATGTGCCTGTGTTTGTTGTGTGTATTTTTATAAACTCCCTTAGTCATACTGGTCCTGCAAGAAATTATCTTGCTTTACCTATGTTGTAAGTTTACCAAAACCTTTAGGAGATAGTATCCTCAAGTAGCCTGGGTACTAAATGGCCCTTGAAAATGTGATGTTTTATATTATGCAGCTAGTGACATTTTGAATAGTCAGTTTGTCTTCCATTATCCTGTCTTGTAAATCATTTCGTTATTATTTAGCTTATTTAGACCATTGCTTTTCAGTGGAAGATAGAGGCTTTGAGAGTTTTGGTAATGACACATTTGAAAAAAAAAAAATCTGCTTTTATGGAGAATTTTCTGGTGGCAAGAATCTGATCTGGAATTCAAGAGGTATCTATTTTTGGGTTGGTCTGTGGCTTTGGGAAAAATGAGTTTGGGTTGGATTCACAGAAGGCAACTCAAGCCACCTAGCAAAAGCCTGAAGGTTAGGTATTAGGCTCAGGAGTGGAATTTACTGGGCTTTGTTGTCGGTACTGAGCAGGGAGGAAGGCATGTGAATGACAGTGGCTAGTAAGCTGAGTGAAAGGCTCCCTTAGTCCCAGCAGGGACTTGGCTAAACGTTTACCCTCTCCTGCCCTACTTATCTATGACTCTGGAATCTCCTGGAGTTAATGATAGATGCAGATAATTGGACTGCTTTCTTTGTCTCTGCAAGCTGTCTTTTTCAAAGAAGATGATTGTCTTCTGTATGAGGGCTTATTTGACTGGCATTCTTGCATAGTTAGTAAATGGGAGACACTGTTTAAACTCTGTGTCTCAGGGAAGTATTTTGAAAATTAGGCTATAAGCAGGACAGAGGTGGGCAGCTTTTTGAAGCTGAGCCACTATGTAGAAATGATTACAATCTATTTTGGTCCACAGAATCAGCAGGAAAGAGCCTGGCTTTGTAGTGTAGAGGGAGGAGAGGCCATGGATGGAGCTCTGGAGCACTCTTCAAACAACTTTTTTTGTCCCAGTTTATATGCTGGTCGATGCTCCATATCAATAAAGCAGCTTTTAGTCAGTTTCTGCTGTTGCTGTTTCTTTGAAAAGGTGGATTTAGTGCTTACTCCTAACATGGAAAATAGTGTCTTAAGCACCATGAGGTGACCCTGTACCCAGCATTCTTCATTCTCTCTTTAAAAGCAACTATTTAGGGATGAGATATTTCTGTGGTCTAAAAGTGGCATGTTCCCCAGAAGATAAAATTGTAAGGCAAATAGAATATACTATGCTTCAAGTTTTTATCATACTAGGTCAGAAAAATAAGCTTGGCACAAGTCATTAGGTTAATGGATGAAGGGCTGTTAAGGTAGGAGTGATTGAGAAAGTGTACTTACATAGACACAGCTGCAAACCAGAATTCAGTTCCTGTGGCAGCCGTGTTTACAGGCTCGTTTTCCTGCAATAGGGCCTTTTTCAGTTTCCAGTTGGCCAACAGTGCCACCCAGGGGTATGAATTTACATCGATTTTTTTTTTTTTCTAGTCCTTATCAGTCCTCACTAATAAACTGAATTGGTTTGGTTTGGTTTTTACATGCTCTGAAGTGACCATCTCCACCATTCTGGTCAGTTAAATTTTTAATGTAGTCATCATCTCTTTGCTTTCCCCCTTCTGCCTTCTGAAATCCAAGACTGTAAAGCTTATTCCCATAAGATAGGATATGTACAGTCTGAATAGAACAGTCTCATCCATACTCTTCTTTTACACCTCTTGTAGTGTCACTTATATCTCTCAGGACCAGGAAATAGAATCATCTTGTATTATTTGCTTTCATGACAGATGCAGATCTAAAGACAATTTTGTTTGCTTGTTGGACATGACTGCATTTTTGCTTCTGTATGTTGCATCTCTCTTCACTTTAGCAAATCGGCTATGAAGAACCTTGTAAGTCACAGGAGCATAATCTTCACTTTACTTTTTTAAGATGGAAGAAATAAATTTTGCCTCTGCTCTGACAGCAACACTCTTCAGAAAACTATCAAGCATACTTTTATACCTTTTTTTTAAACTTATATTTGGTCTGTGTCACATAACAAGGACATAAGTTCTTTTTCAAACTTAGCAAGGCCTTTTCACTACTTCCTGCCATTTTTTCTATATGATAAATTACACTCATGTGCTAAAATTCCTTCCTCTTATGTGTACCCATGTTCCCTTTTCTGTCACTTTTTGGAACTTAAACTCTGACAAATCCTCTGGTGTTTGTTGCCTGATAAAACAGTGATCAGGCCCATACCCAGGGTTTTCACAAGTCAGTATTCAGTTGTTGGTAACTGAACTCTGGTATTATTGTGGACTGTGAGCTACTAGTCTTAACTTCCAGATTTATGAATATTTTCATTCTTTTCCTAAAGTGCTCCGATGTTGATGCTTCCCAACAAATATGCTGTTTTTTCCTACCCTTCCCTGGGGGATGAAGAGTATTTCCATTCCAGTCCCACCCTCTCAAGTGCTGTTCCCTATAAAAAAGAGCCTGTTCTTTAAAATTATTTTTATAGTTGGGAATCTGTGAGGTGGTTTTAACTGTTGAGTAATCTGCACACCAGGAAGTTAAGTGGCAAAAACCAAAGAGATATCCTTTATGTGTACACTTCAGTGACTTGCAACCCCTTCATGTGCAGCAGCAGCTTGGTTAGTCTAATGACAGTGACATTGTTTTTCAGTTAAGCTTGGAGTTTTGATAATAAGTATTAATACTAATATTAGTATTAGTATTAATTATTAGTCTCTGAAGTGAGAGTGTACAGTTTTTTGCATGTGAATAATGAGGATAAGATATGATTTATCTTTAGAAGTGAAGTAAATAATGCTCTAACAATGATGATCCTAGGAAAGTCAATTTTGAAGTATATGCTGTATATTTACAGTAGCGTAAAGTCAGCTCATCAGGTGTAGGAAGAATCCCGATAGGTGTGTGTATTAGAGATAACAGTAATATTTTCTTGTTTTGGTAACTTAAGCGTGTAGGTGGGTTTACAGCCTTTGATCTGCTTTCCTGAAGGAAAGGAAGAACAACAGCCTGGTGGACCTCCAAAGTGACTATAAATAATTATGTTTGTGATTTGTTTTTTGTAGGGGTGTGTGTTGATATTTCATTTGTTTATTTTGCCGCTTAGGAAAACAAATGCAGTGTGAAGTTGATGAACTGGGAAAAGAGTAAAATTGTCATGTCTTAGGATTTTATTGCTGTCCAACATGACTGTAGAAGAACTGCAACAGATCAGTCATTAAGACATTAACTTCCATTTTAAATCTCTCAGATTATTAGTATGTCCCAAGCACTGAAACTGTCCACAGGTCTATACTTTTTATACTCTATACTTTAGAACAGAGCTTTTCCATCTGGAATTACTTTGAATAATAATTACTTTTTTTTCAAGCCATATTTCAAGCAGAGGTATTGTCTGCAAAAGCACAAATGACTCTGTTGTGATTCATGTGTTCCCGATGGGAGAAGTTGATTAGATATGCTAAGAAGAATGTGTAAGACTGCAGTATTTCTCTGCTCTGTGAATTGCCATGGCAATGTTTTAACTGTTTTATACTGTTAACAGTTTTATACTGTACTGGCTCCTGTCCCTGTGTTCTTGTTTGGTCTCCTGCTTGATCACCTGTGGTTGCTAAACCCCTTTTTCTCTTTGTCAAAAATAAGATGTTCTATTTTTTTGTTCCTCACCCAAGTTTATTGCCATATATTTTCCTTTTGCCTGTTTCCAGGCTATTTGTTGCCTAGAATAGAGAGCACTATTGTCATAGTATCTGAGATGTGTGCATGCTTCAGCTGGAGCTACCCTAAAAGTGAGAGTTAAAAGAAATAGCCTTCAAAATGTATTTGCCTCATCACATTTATTGTGACATTAATTGTACAATGAAGAAATGCTGTGCCAAGTTGTGAAAAAAAACCTTTTCTTTAAATACCGAGGGAGAATGTTACCTATGATTGAATATTCTTATCCAAAACAGGTAGGGAATGGTGATACCATTTAAGAGACTGACTGCTTTCATACCTACAAAGCAATTTTTAGTGTTGAAGTTGACTACCTCTGCTCTTCCAAAACATGCTTCTTTGTGTATTGTCTCTTCAGAAATCTTTTTGGATTGCGTGTGCATTACTGAAGATTTCCTGCTTTCTCTCCCAAGCTCTCCAGTTTGTGGGTTACATCCCAAAGTCAGCATTACATTTAATGCTGTGTTCACTAGGTTTGAGGTCTAGTTTTTAAGGAAAGGGAGAATGCATATGCATATTATGCGTTTCTTTTCATCATTCCTTTGCAGTGAGGATCTCAGGCGTTGGTTTCTTCAACAAGAAATGGATCTTTTCCGGTATCGCTTCAGCCAACTAACTGAAAGTTTAATGCAGAAATTCCTAGAACATGTTAACTTATCATTCGAAGCTGTAAGTATGTTACTTTCTGTATTTATGTTGCATGTGCCAGTAGTTTTTTAAAATTCTCATTAAGATAGTTTTAGCACTTGTGTTTAAAAGATAAAAAGGCAGTTATGATTTAAAAAAAACCCCAATCACATAGAACTTCTGAACTTGGAGAATGGTGTGTGTGCCACAGAAATGAGGATTTTGTGCCACACCAAGTCTGCTTCAGTCAACAAACACAACTGAAATAATATAACGTGTAATTACACAGATAAGTTAACAAGGTTTGCAAACGCTGATAGGAGGTATTTTTCAATCAAGATTGTGGATGGATTAAATCATAGAATCATTGAATGGTGTAGGTTGGAAGGGACCTTAAAGATCATCTAGTTTCAACTGCCCCTGGTTGGGCAGGGACAGTTTTCACTAGACCAGGTTACTTAGAGTCCCATCCAACCTGGCCTTGAACACTTCCAGGAATGGGGCATCCACAACTTTTCTGGGCAGCCTGTTGTAGTGCCTAACCGCCCTCACAGTAAAGAATTTCTTCTTCATATCTAATCTAAACCTACTCCCCTCCAGTTTGAAGCCATTTTTCATTGTCCTGTCACTACACGCCCTTGTAAAAGGTCCCTCCCCATCTTTCCAGTAGGATCCCTTCAAGTACTGGAGGCCACAGCTATGAGACCCCAAAGCCTTCTCTTTTCCAGGCTGAGCAATCCCAATTCTCCCAACCTTTCCTAATACAAGAGGTCCTTTATCCCTCTAATTATCTTGGTGACCCTCCTCTGGACTCGCTCCAATAGGTCAATGCCCTTCCTGGTCTTATCTGGCCATCTGGGAAAATAACACTCAGGTTAAAATTGCCTTGCTTTCTTGATAAATTGTGTCATAATTTACCCTAGATTCAAAACTTTTTTCCCTTTTGACTTAAATTCAGTCTGGTTCTTTAAACAACTAATGAGAAACCTTGAAAATGATGAATTTGTGTAGACAAATGGTGTTTTTGAGGTGTTTTAGGGATGTTAGAAAAGAGTTCCTGCTATTATATACTGTTTTGTTTGAGTGAATTAAAGGAAGATGTCTATTCCACTTTCTGTATTAATGATATCAACAATATTTTGTAATGCATTTATGAACTGTTCTGTTAGGAAACTCCAGCTTTGGCTGTAGCTCTCAGAATAAACTTAAGTTAATAAAAATTAATGTGCAATCATGACTACTGAAAAATGTTTCTCTTAAAATACTGCTTAATTGGAAGAAAAATATTCTAAGGTCGGTGACTGATGTACATTGTATATTGCTAGATTGAAATATCTGGCATCAGTGCATGTTGAGGATGAAACAGGGTTTTTTCAGCATTGAGAATAACAGATAGGTTTTCCTGGGCCTTCGAGAGACTGTTAGAAATGCCATTCTCTGGTGCTACAGACCTTTCAGTGAACGGTGTGTTTGTGGAGCTCTATTTCCATTGCTTATCCCCCAGCCTCATATTCTCCTGTCACAGATTCAGTATTCAGGCTTGTGAGAATAAATTAATGTTTGCAGGTTGCTGGAAATAGCTAGGAGTATGGCTTCATTCTGTGCTACTGAATGTGCCTTCAATATGTCAAAATGATTAAGAAGGTATTACTTTCTTACTCCTGTTGAGGCAACAAAGCATCATGTCATTGGAAATCTACTTCCCTGCTTCTACATCCCCTGCTTCCAGTTCTCATGGAAATTTAAGCAAAACTATTCCTTCCTTGCACTATCATGTATAAAACATTTGAATATTACTGAGGAATTCTGTGTGTATCTGAAAGAGGTCTAAACTCTGTGGTGCTATGTAAGGGCCACTAAAAAGTAAGGCCATTCTGAAAGCAGTATTCTTTTTCTCAACGTCTTGTTTGTAAAGGGTTTTAAAAAGGAAATTAGGATGAACTATTCTTATACTTCCCTACTAGAAATTGCAATGTTTTCATGCCTTATTGTGCAATAAAACAAGATGGAAATCAAACTTCATGCTCTACCTGTCTTCAAGGAAAAGGAATTAAGTTCTGATATTACAATCCAGTTTTTATATGAGTAAATGGATAGAAATTCTACTATGGAACTTTTAATTGCTTAAGATACCCTAAGAAACTTATTTAAATTTCTTTAAAGAGAAAACAGCTGCCTTGCATTTTCTACATGATGGTTCTTTCTGGTTTCAGAATTGCAGTCTGAAAAGGCCGGAGCTGCTAAAGCTTGGATCTTGGTGTAGTCTGGTGTAGTTTATGTCAACAGTTTGAAGGACCACTGTAAGAGTGATTCTCAGTATTTAATAAAAGAACTTGTCAGCTGTTTTTTGGGGAGGAGAGATAAGTGGATCGTCTTGTACAGCTTTGTCACAGTTGTCTTCATTTACAGCGCCGACAAAGTGAACCTAACATTGAGAATTCAATAACTGCCACTTCTCTCCTTCTCTTGTTTGCTTACCTGCATGAGAAAGTGAGATTTGTATTCAAATGTTTTTTGCAGAGGTTTTTCAGACTAATTTCTGAGATTTTGTGAATTATGGATTGAGAATTACTGCTTTGTAGAATAAAGAAGTCTTCAATCCCACTCATGGATAATACTTAAAAAGTTGTTAAGATCTTTGAATACCTAATAAAAAGATCTTATTTAGGAACTTTTTGGCAAGAATGAAGTTGTTAATGACCAGAAGAAAAAATATCAGATTTCCAAAGTTTTTTATATGACAGTCAGCTGTAGAGAGTTTAATATGATAGTAGTTCTGATCTCATGATTAAAGAGATTTTTAATCAAAGAGCCAGACTTTTCTGAAAATAAAAATAAAAATGAAATATAATGAAAACAAACGTTTTACTCTTTTAATAGAGTTTCTTTTGTCCAGTGGCTGACATTTATATTGCTGTTAGAGCAAAATACATGGCAAAGGATTTATTAAAATAAGTAAACTCTGTGGAGTTTTACCTGATTATAAAGATGCCCTTTACTTGCAAAAGGAAGGCTATAAATTGTTCAAAGTACTCAGTTCAATGAGTTCAGGATAATGAATTAGTGTTTGAACATGTGTAGGATTATTATAATTAAAATTTTTTACCATATTTGTGAAAATAAGCCTTTCCACATCCAGTATTATGGAAATTGGAGGGTTAGCTAAGTTCTTTCTTGAAAAGTTTTTATAAAGCTGGCACTGGATTAAGTCAGTCCATCTTTAGTATTTTTGACAGAAGCCTCTGGACTTCTGGGGGGGAAAAAAAAAGGAAGTTTGAGGCACTTCGATCTTCGAACATGGAGATTGCATTTTAGTCAATTGTAGGAATAACTTTGGTTGATCTCTTCTCTGGCAAGTGTGAAAGATTCCTGAACTGGTACTGCCCAGCCTACTGGAACATTGGTTTCGTGCTCAAAATTTTATAGTAGTCTGAAATATTAGTGCTTATACCGACCAATTTATGCCAGAATGGGCAAGAGGTGGAGTTCATAGTATTAAATAAAATGTCCAGAAAGGAAGAGGGTAGAAGGAAAGCAAGAATAAATCTATGCTTTAAGAGTATTTTCCCCTGATACATTAAATGGTTTTCTATCACAGTAAAAGAAGAATCACGGAATGGTTCTGAAAGTATTTTAGATTGTTTTCAGTCTGTTCTATACTTTATGTACTACAAAAAAAAAAGGGAAAGAAAAAAGATTTTTTAAAGGGTGTTGCTGTTGTCATCTAGATAAATACAGAAGCTTTTTATGTATGGCATGTAATCCTTAGCTCTCAAGGCACATTAAATAATCTGTGTGCTAAGTCAGTCACGTAGGGAGCACAGGAAGTCCTTAAGCAGCACTCAAGAGAAGTAAATGCTGACATTTAAGTGACAGAGCCCATCAAAGAGAGTATGCAAACACCAGGTGTGCAGTTGAGATTTACATCAACTTAGAAGATTAGAGCATTAAAATTTTACTATAAATGAGTAATTACATCAGTGATGCCTGACAGTTTCTGGCAGTAAAAGCCACTAGCATAGATTTTAAGATATTTAAAGAGAAATATAATTAATATTTTAACTGTTATAGTAATTGAAGAAAGTATTTTAATCGCAAAGTAAATTCTTCGGTATATGAAGGAATTATATAAAATAACTGGTTTTACAGGAAAGTGACACTTGGACTTCAACTAGAAAGTCATTCAGAAAGCCAGTCAGAAGTATCTCCTTAGAATCCCTCAGTCTGAGTTTTAGCCTCTTCTCTAATTTGCCTTGCATAGTTTTAACTGTCCAAGACCTACCACTTGTTCTTAGATATCGAATGGGAAATCTATCGTTTCAGTATCTGCAGCTGTAGGTCGATGGTACATCTTGTGTTGATTTGGAAGATCTTAATAAACTTCTGGTGCCTTTCCCCTTTGTTCTTGTGAAAACTTGCCACAAAACTAGTCCCACTTTGTTTCTCTCTTGGGACAGCTTAAGAGTCTCTTCTATTCAGGTGGACCAAAATGTTTTGTGGTTGCTTTCAAGGTGCTGTGTATGGTTTTTTTTCTTTTTTTTTTCTTCCCCCTTTTTTTTTTTTGTTTGTTTGTTTTTTTGCCTTTATCACTTGCAACAGTGTTTTGAAGATTATAGTAGGTTCTTTTGCTTTGTCCATGAAAACCTCATAGCTTTGCTTGTATATTCGTGTCTCACAGTGGTGATTGTCATTGTGCTTCTTTACTTTCCTTTTAACTTTTTTTTAACAAGTGTCAAACATATTATGTCTCTTTCTTCTTGTTCTGTGCACTAGTTGAGAAAGATGGGGTTGTTTCCCTGTTTGTTTGTTTTTCCCTTTTCTTTGTATTTGCCTTCTACCTCTCATCATACTTTCTTACTGTTTCTTCTTTTAACCTTTCTTTGTATAGTTCCTTGCCATTTTTGTGAGTGTCCTTTGCAATTTTTACAGCTGTCAGTTTTAGACCAGGTTTTCTTGTCTGATCCTGTTCTCCAGAGCTCTTGCAGTGTCCCCAGCCTCATGGCATTTCTCTTTGTAATCTGCTCCTGTTTTAATACGCAGGTTAGAAACTGAAGTATTAAATTTTAGTTTAAAACTAAGTAATATTGCAACTTCGCTTGGTATGTCCTTCAGTTTTTGGTTCAATTTTCCCATGTGTGGCTTTTCCAATGGGTTTTGAACACAGGATATAGAAGATTCTATGGAACTGTTCAGTCATTTGTTTGTGAAAGTATCTTTCAGTGACTTTAGGGCCTTTTGACACAATATGATACCTGCTTTTTTTCCATGTCGCTGAGGTCTGTTGCACTGTCATAAAATGCAGTAATTGGGATGATACAATTTGGTTTTTGACAGACCAGGGTGAATTGCTACTTGTCTCCTGTGGGTTTTTTTTCCTAAGCATTGTTGCTTGCTTTGAATCGTTGCTGTACCTTTCCTGAAATTTAACTGGATATACTGGAATGAGGAGTGCAGCAGAAGGCAAAGTTTTATCCTTAATTTATATTTTGGTGATGTTCTGCTCATCATATTGATTGTTCTGATTTCCTGTGACCTGTCTTTCTTCTTATCTTCAGATTGTTTGTACCTTGAAATAGACAATTTCCTCTTTATTGCTTCCACAAGAAATGAAAATTAATAGTTGTTATTATTATGTCTTTATCTGTGGTGTAAGGATGATGCATAATTGAATTTATATTCCCTGCAATACTTCTGCTCAGTGTTATCTTTCTGCAGTGTGCAAAAGAAATAAACTTCAAAGAGTAATATATTTTGTTTTGAGCCTATCTGTGTTGGTTTTTCTTCTCCACAGAGGTTAAAAAAATTAATGTTTAAATTATCATAGAACTCTTTTACCTCTGAATGGCCTCCTGAAATTTAAAAAAATACTATGAATTGGGGTTTTTATAGCTTCTAGTTTAAATGACTTATTTTAGGCTAACAACTGCTTATTGCAGAATTAGCTGTCTTAATTTTTAAATGCTGTTATAAAGCATGTTATTTTAATAAAATGCTTTGGATCATAATATGTGTTATAATAATGGGGAAGAAATGGCAGGTGGGAATAGTCAATTGGGGGAGCTAATGCTCTGCAGTGCATCATTTGAGAGGAAAGAATAAGAACTGCAAAATGAAATGGAAAGTGCAAAATGCATAAGTGTTAGAATTTTTTTTGTGCTGTAGCTCTTTGATGGTGGAGTTGAGGTGCTTTTTTAGCAGCTTTAAGCAGTAGAAATTAAACTTCTTTAATTTCCATTTTTATGATCAGAGCACTCCTATGAGAGACTTTCTGATATCTCTATTATGCTTTCTTCAAAAGCATTTATCTTGGTAGTGGGGCAGTTGTATAAATATTTGTAATTTAGCTTCTTGAGAAAATGCTTTATAACTGCCTTTATTGGATACAGAAGATCCCAAAGTCAAATTTGGATTAATGAGAATGGGGACTAGTTTGTGTCCCTAGTAAGTACAGATACTCAATATCATGTCTAGCCACCAAAAGACTGTGACTATAATTATCCTTTTTGGTAGCAGCTGTTTAAACCAAAATGTTCTTCTGATAGGGTTTATGGCTGTGCATTTCAGATACATCAAATAATATTTCTTCCTTTCCCAAACAGGATGGAGAAAATGCCTAAAAGTAGAAATTGTCTAGACCCTAATTTTACTGTCCAGATAAGCTGAGGTTTGCATTTGTTAAGGACATGGTTCTGAATCTTATCTTAATTTTCCACTACTTAAGTCTTATATTTGTCCCTTTGCTTGAAAACCAGCAATGCTTGTCTTACATGTGACAGCAAAGGTCAGAAGTGATGCCTAAGTGGGAAACAGTACCTTACTGCCAAAGTAACCTAAAAATATTTATTTTTCAGTCAGCTCCATGCTCAAAGTCATAATAGAAACAAAATTGTATGTGGAAAGGCTTAGGAGTAGGGTAATTTTTTTTAAATGCTAAAGTTTGTTAAGTAAGACAGTGAAACACTGTGCTGGTTTAAAGGTAAACCGGCAGGAGAAATAAACCCAACTCAAAGGAGATTAAAAATCAGAATGACAATTTTAATGACAATAATATAATAAATAGAATTTTACAAGTGAGCAACGGATTTTAACCCACAAAACCCGGCACCCTGGGACACGAACAGAATGGTGTTCGTCAGCCCCCAGGCTGAACCCCACATGGGCCCCTCTGAGTCCAAAAAGCAAAAAGAGAGGAGAAAAACCTGCTGATGTCAGCGATGGTTGCAGTCCGGCTGGAAATGGTGGTCACAGTCTGACCAAGAGCGGGGGTCCCAGTCCAACTGAGAGCGGTGGTCCCGGTCTGGTCGAGGCTCTGGTCCCGCTCTGGATCCCACAAGTGGTACCAGAAGTCCCAAGACCCCAAGATTATGTATCCTCAGGTCCAGGCAGGAATGCCCAGCACCTTTCCCAGAGTGGGGAGTTCCACAATGAGTGAATGAGTGTGCTGGGTGTGAGGAACATCTTGTCTCTTAACACCCAGCCTCACACCCAACAGGCCTCTTAACACCCAGCTCATAGCCTGAGGGGTCAGGTGTGCTCTGGGCAGCTGCTGCAGATGGTCTGTAGCTTCTGGGAAATGTCATAGAGGGTGTAGAATACACAGTTTGGGTTACACCCACACAGTGATGAACTGGTCCCTGCTGTTCTAACTAGGACAAACACATATACCATTAGTGCTTTAGAACACGTGGCTGGTTATTCTTGTCCTAAAGCACTTAATTTCAAAAGAACTAATACATTTCTTAATTTAATAATTCAAGTTTCAGAAGATAAGTGAAAACAAGTTGGCTTTGTTACAGAAATGACTGTTGCTTTCCTAAAATTATTTTTTGTTCCAGATAAAGAAAACACCATTGATACCTAGGTTTATGGCTACTACAGTAGTTGACTGTAGTTATGTATTAGGGGATTAAAATCCTAGGGAGGTCTCTTTCGTCAGAAGTATTACCAGTGTGGAAATTCAGTTCAACCAGTACTTGGTACTCTTCAGACCACTGTGCTGCAGTTCAGACCACTGTCTGAGGGTTTGGTGGGCCAACTGGCAGGTCTGGTTACTGGGTCAAGTTTCTTGTACAGCAGTCTTACAAAGTGGCTGCAGCTCTAAACATTTGGGTTGATTGCCAAGCAACCTGAGTATTCTGGTGATCTGACTTCGTGAGGGATGGGTAGATGGGATGTGGTTTGATGAAAACATTTAGGCTTCAAATGAGTAGTAGTATTCTCTTACAGACTTTTAAAATAAAACTTGATTTATGGGAAAACATAAACACATCTCATAAATCTAAGAGGAAGGAGTGTTGTCTGGAATGAGGGGAGAGCAGACACTTGCCTTTTTGGGTTTTTTTTTGGTGCACGGGCAGGATGGATGTGGAGGGGTGTTTAGCCTTCTCTAATGGATCATTGAACTGTAAGCATGACTTTTGTTATTAGTCATGGAGAAAGCTGGTATGTTTTGCTGCAGTAATTCTAGTTGCACATATTTATTTGCACGTATGGCATTGGTGATGTTCTATAAAATTGTGTAATCAAGTAATAGATATGATTGAAGAATATATAGCTACTGGATATGTCCCTTTTCACCTTCATAAACATAATGAACAAGAGTTTGTAAATGATGAAAAATGCTAATTAAAAGTTTTAATTTGGCAATCATCTCAGTTTGGTTAGAAACAGGTGCTTATTATCTGCAGAAATCTAAATGGACCCTTAGAAAATAGCTTTTTTTTTTTCTTAAAATTGACTTGTGAAACTAAAGTCAAACTAAACCACAAACTGTACAGTTACTTATGCTCTCTTTAGTGTGATAGAGCACTATGATTATTACCAAATGGCCTTGTGTGGTTCATCCTTTGAGTTAAATAAGATCTTTAGAGTCCAGTGCAAGGTTAAATTCTTCTGGACTAGCTACTGTACATGCTCTTTCTGGTTTGAAGTACATTATCTTCCTGCTTTGAAAAAGCTGCATGCTCTGAAATAAAAATTGAAAAAAAGGCTGCAGTAAAAATGACAGGATTAATAAGAACAATCTTCCTCCTGATCTAGCTGGAAACAACCAGGCAATATTTGGAATCTAGTCTGAATCCTGAGGAGATGTTCTGCTGTAAGTCTAGATTTCTCAAGTAAAATTGAAATGGCAGCTGTGCCAAAAACGCAGTGCAAAATAGGGTCGTGTACACCGGGTTCTTCAGCTTATGGTAGAAGAATTGGGAAGGGGACCCACATTACTTGTGTGATGATGTGCTTTAGCACTCAGTAGCTGACCAGGTCATACTTGACTGCCACTTATCTACTGGCTTGGAAAGGGTGAAAGAATAGCAAGTCCTGACCTGATCTTAATGAACTTTCAGTTCTTAGCAGTTGGGAATTTTGGATTCCAGGAAGAAACTTAGTATTGACAAGCAAGATGGTGGCATCAAGTGTTCTCCGGTCTTTTTCTATAATTATTTTAGACATTCTTTGGGGAAAAAAGGAAAGAGAAAATAGGGAAATCAATAATGTATTTTTAAGAATTATATCCGTATTTTATACAAGAAGAAGATATATTCTTTGGATAATCAACATTCTAAATTGTTTTATAGTGGTTGAAGATAAGGACATTTGTAAAATGAATTTGTTCTTTACGTAGCAGTGAATGTGATAACCTTGGAAGTGTTTATATTGTGCCTTAGTACAGCATCATAAAAGCTGATAGGATGGTTTGTGCAGGATGTAATTACACTGCAAGTAGAATTTACTAGTGCTGTTTTGGACATGAGTTTCATAAAATGCTCTGCAAACATTGAGATACTCTTCCCTGCTAATCCTGTGATTGAATCTAAGAAACATTTGTTAACAAGTTTCTTTAAAATTGCATCTGATGTAGAGCATCATGGTTTTTAAATAGAAGAAAACTTCTTGCTGTATTTCTCAGAAGGATCTTCTGTTAGCTCTTCAGTCATGTGTGACTCTAGTATTTCTGTGATGATGTTTCTAGAGTAATTCTGTAGTAATTATTTTGTTCAGCTTTCCTTTTCCTAGATATAGGGAAGTGTTTGTCAGGAAGGTAGGGAACTGCACCTGTATCACTGAGTTTCTCTGTGATCATGGTAACCATGAATTAGCTGCAGTGAGGAAGGTCATAAAATATCCTTTCTGTGCCCATTCCTTTTTTTTTAAAAAAAGCCTCAACAATGTTTCAGTTGACAGATAAGAGTAGATAATAATTCCAAGTGCTGCCCTCTATATTTTTAGGTACTCCAGCAAGCTGAATTTGAGCTAAAATAGAAAGTTGTAGTACCATGGAAGATACAATTTTCTTCTGAATTCATTTGTGCCTGGCCAAATCGGAATTGATAATCATCAGATTTGTGAATGAGAGATTTATGGTCCTCTGTAATGTCTTCATCCTTTTAATTGGTAGGACAGCTGGGAATGATATCCTTTCCTAATCAAGCTAGTATTCGTTAACTGGCTGATTACACTTTAGATATATATTCTTAAATTTAATGGCATCTAGGTTAATACTTAGGTCTTCTAGTTCTAGCTTAGTTTGTACTGTGATGTGTGGCAATGGAGAAGATTGATTGGGAAATGATTGTTTCATCTGTTTCATACTTAAAGTTGCAATATAGCACAGTATTGAGAGACTGACAGCATCTCTTTTAGGGAAGGGTGTTGTGCCACTGGAGTACCAGCTGCTCTGTGACAAAAAGCAAGTTTTATAAAGTTCACTTTCTAACCAATGGCATGTGCACATAAATACCTGAAGCTGAGTCTTAGAAAAGGAAAGGACTTGTGCATGGAGTTCTTGTTCCTTACTGGGAGACTTAGAAACACCAAAATTAAGTAGTTGCACATGTGTAGTGGTATAATGTGTGCATGCATCCTTATCTCTTCATTAAAACGGAGTAGGGATATCGAATTTCTTTTCAACTTTTTGAACTACCTCACTCACTGTGTTTATGTAGCCAAGCCTTACATATTACATTATTCATATTTTAATCTAAATTCATGTGTCTTTGTGTTTCCTGGACAGTTCTGTGATTAAAAATCAATGAATAAACTGCATGTAGAAAGCAAGAAAACCAGAAATAATTCAGCTTGTCCTGACTACTTGCTTCTTTGCCTTCCTCTCATGCCTTCCCTTTTTATATCTTTATTTTTGTAAATTTTCTGAGCGACTTAAAGTGTTGAATTATTTCAAGCTATGCTACCTGATCCACTATCACTGAAAAGGGAAGATCCTTTTCCTGTTGTTCTTTGCTTAGGCAAAGCAAAGGCTGACATAGTGGTCAGTATTTTACTAAACTGGCTACAAAGGAAGCAAAACTAGTGAATTGTTTTCTGTGAGGTGAATTGAATCAGTTGAGTGTGGAAGGTCAGACTTTCACCAGATGAGACCCTCAGAAGAGTTCTGTGTTTTGTTTTGGGCTTTTTCTGTTGTTTTTTTTTAAAAATGTTTTGAACAACACAGTATTTTGTCTGGTGGGGATCACTGAGTGCTACCAAAAGTTAAGCAACCTGTTTATCTCTCTAGTTTTGATTAGAATCCTGAAAGCTGTGTTTAGTTGTGTCTAGGTTATAATGCTTACTGAAATGTGTTCTTCCAAGTGCCATTTTAGAGATGAAACTATTAAATATACAAACCATAGTATTCTTATTAAAACAACTTAAAAAATAAAAACAACAGTAAAAATAATATTTTCCAGCTTCTGTGAACCAAGAAAAATTGGGATACATGTTTCATGGTGCTCTGGATGTAGAGATACAGGCATAAACTGAGAGCTTGAGTCTGACTTCAGACTATGAGGAGGATATTTCTTTGCATTGCATCTTCAATTGATTTTACATGAAAATGCTGAAATCAGTAATGCCAATGGAAAGTTATTTTTCATGTTCCAGTCTTTAAGGAAGCAAATTCTATTTTTAAATGCATTGTGGAGTTGTCTCTCAGCTTTAGTTAGGGGTTAGGGATACCCTTGTTTCTTCTTTCTCTTTCTATTACCTGAAAACGTCAAGGCAATGTGAATTCAGAGAGAAGGAGAGTATCAAAGTCCTTGCAGGGCTGCTGAAGGTTTGCCTAACCTATAAGATATTTTTTTTTAAAAGATATAAATTATTTTACAGCTTTGTAAGTATTATTTATTTATATTACAAATAGTACTTTGCAATAATACTTGTGTTTGTTTGAAAAATACAATTTTTGATAAAACTGTATTTTTTGGAACACTGTCTACAGTCTTTTCCAAATCTTTAGTCACGGCACATTAACCTATTTTTTGTGAGGTTTCACCAGGATCACTTTTACCCGGACAATGTTAAATTGTTTTTTAGTGACATGCAAGGAAAACTAAAATCACTGTGACTTTACATCTGTACAAGATTGATTTGGTCAAATTACTGATAAAGAAGGAGCTAGACAACTTCTGAAGTTTGTAGTCAGTATAATTATTTTATGTGTATCTTAAAGATAAAAGCCCCTTGAAATTAAGTGTAGTACTAAAAAAAAAATCATTTTATTGATGAAGAACAAATTCTCATTCTCTGCCCAGTGTTGCTGGCCTGTTTATAAAACAATCTCTGGACTGTTTTAATAGCATTCTGCAAAAAAACCCCACATACCCACTCTCTCTTTGGCTTGGTTTGAGGTGTTTTTTAGTAAGATATCCTAGAAGAAATAATGCAACTGTAATGCAACTACACTTGTTTTTATTCAAAGACACTGTCACTGAGGATTTGGAATGACATGATAGACTGGGCTCTCTTAAGCAATTTCTAGTAAGAAAGCATAAAAACCTTGAATCTGAAAAATGGAAGCTACTACTGTGGAGTTAAAATTCAAACTTTGGTCTGTAGTAGGTGAAAGACATGCTTGCAGGCTGATGTGGTGACTTAGATTTATATTTATTTAGACAAGAAATAGATCATCTGGAGGAGTTGCAGGGTTTTAGTAGCACTGTGTGAAACTTGTATATAGTTTCAGTGTGTAATGTTTGAAAAGCAGAAATTTTTCAAAGTCTATTAAGAAGTAGATTGTTAATGAGAACATTTTACAGAAAGTGTTTTCTAGTTGCATTTACAGAAACTCATTTGATTGTTTTGATACAGTTACTTTGTTAAAGAAAAATGGTTTACAGGCTGTTTTTCCCTGAGCTTTACATTTTCAAATGCAGAAATATAATGCTACTGTGCATTTCCTCTGTCTTCAAAGTTACATTCTTTTGTCTTGCTGGCTTCTTTGTTATTATTTTTTAAAGCTGATATTCCTGAGAGAGTACATCAAGATGCAGAGAGGGTAACATAAGCCTTCTTGACATTGCTGCCTTGGCCATTTCATATGCATCTATCAAATCACCTTTTTTTTTTTTTTTTTTTTTTTTTTTTTTGGTNTTTTTTTTTTTTTTTGCTAAGGTACTTCTGCAAGTTTGAAATTAAAGGGTCCTTCCTATGAATTCCAAGAAATTGGAATGTTTCATTTTCTAGAGTTTTTCAGTTGAGAAGGAAAAAAAATTTGTTCAAATGCCCATTTAATTACCTATCGTTGTTGGTCAGCAAATTAGGTATTCTGCCCCATTCAAAGAAGAAAACTGCTTATGCACATCCCTTTCCATAGAGAGGAAGGACAGAGTGTCTTTTATATCTTGCATTTGGGGTCTGGGCATTTATTGCATGTGGTGGCCTGGGCTTGGTTCTTGGCTAGTTTCTAAGAACTACCTTGAGTGCAACCTTACGTCACCTCACCTCACCATAGATAATGGAGCACACATCCAGTTTATGGACAGCAGTGTCTCACAACATGTTATGCTTCGACAACTCATCCATCTATGTTTTGAGAAGGTATTCTGTGTTTCTTAACACTTAATCTCTTTCACTTAGGGACTACTTCCAATATACTTTACCAAGAACATATTATGCAAATGTATGCAGTTTTGGGCACCACAATAAGAAATATATAAGAAAGATATAAAATTATTAGAGAATGTCCAAAGGAGGTGAAGGGCCTTGAGGGGAAGCTGTATGAGGAGCGGCTGAGGTCACTTGATTTATTTAGCCTGGAGAAGAGGAGGCTGAGGGGCGACCTCATTGCAGCCTACAACTTTCTTGTCAGGGGAAGAGGAGGGGCAGGCACTGATCTCTTCTCTGTGGCGACCAGTGACAGGACCCGAGGGAATGGCCTGAAGTTGTGTCAGGAAGGTTTAATTTGGATATTAGAAAAAAATTCTTTACCCAGAGGGTGGTTGGGCACTGGAACAGGCTCCCCAGGGAAATGATCACAGCACCAAGCCTGGCACAGTGCAAGAAGTGTTTGGATGATGCTCTCAGGCACATGGTGTGACAGTTGGGGATGGTCCTGTGCAGGGCCAGGAGCTGGACTCTGATCCTTGTGGGTCCCTTCCCATTCAGGATATTCTGTGGTTCTGTGATGTGTATTAATATATATGCAGTATTTAAGGTTTTATATTAGGAAGTGTAACACTGTGATTTTTCAAGCTAGAAATTTTGGGTTAAATACTTCAAGTTGTTCAATTAGAACATTGCTGCTTAACTTACCTGTTAACTTACCTGGAAAAGTCCTAACATTTAGGGGACAATAAATATACCATTGTTCTCACTCCTTAAAAAAAAGAAAGCTAAATTTATGAATATAAGATTATATATAATTTTTTTTAGTCAGGATGTAAAAAGAGCTGAAAGTGATGTTTTTGTTAAAAATCTGACAAAGTCCTTGCGAAGTACCATTGATTCATCCTGCTTTGTTTTAATGCATATAGTAAATTTAGAGATAAGCAAGGATTGTCGCGAGTTTATTTTAAAGAGATTGACTTTTTAAAAGTATGTTTTACAGTTCTTGTGTTAATTTTTAAAATGATTGTATTTTAAAATCTGACCTTTTGCTTCATAAGGAAGGTTGCTTAACACTGTTGACCACTAGTGTTTTGCTGGTTTTGCTTAATTAATTATTAGTGATCACTTGCCTAATATGTAATTCTTTTTCCCTTTTCAATGAAATGGTGATATATTTACAGTTTAAGTAATCTTTTAGCTCATGTTAATAAAAAAAAAGCCTTATTCTAAAGTATTTCAGCAGTTTTAAAACAACTTCTTCATTTTAGGTTACTGAAGACCAGAAACTTGAATTGGCACATGAGCTGTCTGCATCAACTCCTGGCCTCAGCGTGCCTAAAGTAAAAGAACAAATGTTTTATAAAGTAAGTAGAAATTGCTATGTTCCTCATATCTGCATTCATTCTCTCTCAGTTAAATGTACAGTTACTAATTAATCCAACTGTCTAAATTAACTGATAATGAGGGTTTCCCTGCTTCATGTGGGTATAAGGGTAGAGGGAGGGACTGGGAAAATGAAGGGAGCTTTAAACTCCTGTGAAATGTCTTCTGTCCTCTTCTGTTATCCCCTGCTTTTGACACAAAAATGGCCTTAAGTTTTAATGTTTCCCAGACAAACGACTTCATTTGCCTGGCTGAAGGACAGATCAGGATGGAGACATTCTCAAACATCTGTTGCTGAAACGATGTTTGGTCTGATTGTATTAATCTGAAATTCATTTTGTGAGAGAGCAAGGGAGAGGAAAGAAGTTTCTATTGTAGCCCACTGATTCTTTGGAGTGAAGTTGTTTGTGTTCCAGATCTGTTCGCAAGATTTCTTAAATGTAGCTTACATGAATCAGGTATTTCAAGACATCTGAAACAGAAGACCAGCAGAAGTCCATTTTCAAATATGAAATCAGTAAGCAATGCAAAGCTACATAAATGAGTTAATAATTTTAGATAGGAACTTTGAAGTATCTTATTTTGATGAGTTGCATGACTTTCCATAAGCAAACAGTATTTTCCCACCAAAATAACGATCAGCTATTTCTAAGTCAGCATGTAATTTCACAGTCCTTGCATTTTGTCTGGAGACAGTGTTAAAAGACAGAGAATGACTTAAAGCTTTACTGGTCCATCTTGAATCTCAAGGCTGTAAATATTGTTGCTTTATTCTGCTTATATAAAGCTTATATGCTTTATTGTTGCATTATTCTGTTGTTCCAAAATGTGTGTTTTTCTTCTTTCTCAGGTTGGACTTGTGGATGCTGTGGATCTATTTAGAACCAGAAGAGTATTTATTAAAGATGGCTTTGCATACGTGCCATTTAAGGAGATTGATGCTATTGTTTTGAATAACTATAGAATAAAATTATCTAAAGCATTGGCGGTAAGTCAGACACTCTGATTTTTATAACTTTTGTTGCATTGCTTAGTGACACTCTTGGACAGTAGCTTTTCTGGACTTTTAAATTTGTCTGCTTGCATCTGCAGAATACCAGAAACACTATTAAAAGTACTGGCAGCACTACAAAAGTTCATTATAGGCTGAGTGTTCATAAATTTTAAAAGGAATTTAGCATATGATGCACATTGTAAAGAAATTTCTGCTAGAGGATTTTAAAATTGTTTCTCACAGAGAGGGTCGTATGACCTTTCATTCAAAATGTTAGCCCTATGAACACAACTGCTTTTCCTACTCATCTCTCTTATTGTCCCATAACATTTTGCAACAGTTTTTTGTTGGAATAAGTAAAATAGGGTTTTTTTTAATTGTTCTCTTTCTTTTGTTAGTAGGAACTGAAATGAGGATAAGTCAGAACATGTCAGGCAAAAGTAAAGTCTTTGTTGTATGAATAGTTGAGGTATCACATCTAGTTAGGATGTCTATGGTAACTACTGTATGTGAATGTTCTTCTGTTAGTAATTCAGTGATCAATACAGGAATTGCCAGTTTTACAGTATTAGACTCTTGACAGGGTTTAGAAGTTGGTGACCGTGTCTAACACACAGAATTTTAGTCCAAGAAAATGCAGCATTGAATAACATGAAGGCAGTTTAGGTTGCTTTTAAAATATATTTTCAAAGCCTTGTATTGCTGTGTCACATTAATTTCAAGGTTGACCATGAACATTTAGTAAACAAACAGTGTAAAGTAAAAATGCATTCCTTTAACAAATTAGAAAATTAGCATACTGGCATCGTCTTAATTTTGAATATAACTGGAGTCTGTGGAATTATTTAATGTGCTGTGAAAATTATGATACTCTTATTTGAACATTTTCATTAGAACTCTTTAATACAACTGCAAGTAGAAATATCTGAATTTCAGTTGATGCATAATGTTCTTGCTGAAAGCTGATAACATTTGTGTAGGATTATAAACAATGTTTCTATAGAAGTGTAGCTAAGTACACAGGTTATCTGCATTTATTTAAAATACTTTTGAGAAGCTTTGTGTACTTCTGGAATTTTCCTGTTGTGTAAGTAGCTGAGAAGTCTGAAAAACAGTAGGAACTGCAATCAGTAGGCTTCCTGACTTTTTTAGTCTGAGCAGAAATCTGCAACTTTTTCTTAATGAACACGTGCACTATCTTACATATGAACACACGCACACACTATCGTACATATTATTCATTTAACCCAGATTACTTTGTTTAAGCAAATAGCTGTTTTATAGTAAATGTAGATACATCATATATACGTATATATATACACACTGCATATAGAACTTCTTTACGTTATACTTTGTAGTCATGGCTTAGAAATTTGAACACTGGTGAGCTAGGAAAATTGTCTTCTACAGAACTACTGTGTTTGAAGTTATTGCAGTATTTCAGATTTGCGTTAATTTTTTGTTTTAAATGCATAAGCTTTGTTTATTGAAGTTGACCATATTCTCTGAATAAGGAAGAAAAGAAGATAAGTGTTATATTCCAGAGCTTTTGATTGAAGTTAGGGGGTTTTGATCACTAGTTTAATGTGAGAAACTGTGTTTTAGAAACTGTTTCAACTATTTTTAGCCAGCACAGTGCACTGCTAAGGGATGCTAGGAATATTATTAATTGGAGTCTTTTGGAAATGAAGGCCAAAATTCCATCATGTTTTACAGAGATCAATCTAACATTATTCTGTTACAGCAGAGGCATAACTGAAGTGTGATACTTGGTAGCTGGATACTTAGAGTTGTTTTTGGTGGAGCAAAACTATAAACATCAATTACACTTCAGTGAAACTGTAAGAATACACTTTTAAATAAAGCATTGTATGTAAGGAATCTTTTTCTAAACTAAAAATGGTAATGGTTGCTGTTCTGTAACATACACATTCGGAGGATAATCTTTAATGATTTTCCTCAGCTGTGTCTGGACCGAAGAGACACATTTCAACAGAACTTATGACACAGTAGCACAATTCCCGTATCATTTGTGAAAAGTAGTTGTTGAAATAGTATTTGATCTAGGCCCAAGTTCTGCAAGTACAGCTGGTTTAGCTGTACTTGGTAGGACATGGATGCTGTGTGTGTCTGCTCCAGAGGAGAAATCAGTCAAGAGAAATGTGCTTCACTTCAGGCACTCCGGTATATAGAGGTCTTCATGATGCACAGAAGTTGTGCATCCTGGTCAAATTTAATTAAGAAGTAATAGAGCATTAAACATCGTCACTGGGTTAGTTATTTAATTTGTCTTTTAATAAATGTATTTGATAGCATTACCACTTTGGTAAGCATTACTTATGTTTTCTTCAAGAGTATGTTTTATTGGGTTTGCAGCATCTGGCTATTTGCATTTTTTTTTCCAGCACTTTCTAATGGGCAATCCTTTTTTTATTAGAATTTGAGAATTAAACATCTTAATAGTGTGATAATGCAAATTAGGCGTGAGTGCTGTTTCTAAAGAAGGGGTTTGTATCTTCACAGGGTCATAAAATTAGGTTACATACTTATATCTTCTGTGGGGTAGTTTGACTTTGGCCGTTACTTTTGGCTTTGACAGTCTGTTGTAAGCTTCTAAGGAACAAAATACCTGATTACAGATAGTGGAAAGATGGTCTTTTAAACATGTAGTTTTGAGGTATCTTTCTTACAGCTTTCATTAGTTGAAAGCATTGAATATATAGCCTTGTTACATTGCTCACTACATTGCAGACTTGTGTCACCATCCTGCGTGCTGCAGAATGATTCTAGTCGGGGTTGTGAAGGGGAAATAGAATGAGAGTAAATTGATATGTTGACACAGCTTTGAGAGAACAGTAAATAATTCATAGGAACTGACCTTTTAAAAAAGTTTTATGTTGATACTGGCAGAAATTCAGTTCAGTCAGTTACGCTTTAATCACTAGTCAAGCCCATGAAGCTCTGAGATGTTTTAGTTTATCCTTTAAAAATAAGTTTGACATCCTGACTGTGGCTATTCCTTGAGGCTCAATAACAGGGGGAGTTAATATTAGTTATGCCTTCTTGGCAATTGCAAGTGCAACTGAAGAAGTTAATGTTATGTGTAAAATCAATACTGCAAAGACCTTTCTATATTCTCTGATCCATTTGATAGTAAATAATTTCCCTGTGCCATTAATGATGATTATACTGTAGGAGAGCTTAAACATTTTCTGTAGCAGCATGTAAGCTGTAATGTGAGCTCTACAATTGTTTTATAACTTAATGCAATTTAAATTCATAAAAGTTTGCTTTGTGTTTTATTCATGAGGGTTGATTTCACTGTGTTTATGCTAATATACAAAAATATGAATCTCATATTTGAAGAAAGTGGGGGGGTTGTTGGGTTTTTGTTTTTTTTTTACATCAGAAGATTCACCTTAGTGTTATGGATCAGACCAGCAGATCCATATCAGAGCTGTTGTACTCAGTACTGTACAAATTGGGATTGCTCCAGAGAAATCTGAAGTGGGACAAAAGGGGAAGAGGATAGAAGGAGTTGCATCATTTGCAACTGGCCTTTACCAACAATGTCCTCAAATAATTGAGAAAATTACTTAATGTTACTTTGGCAGTTGTCTGACATGTTTGAACTGGAGTTCGTGTTGGACAGTGGTTTGCCTCCATAGTTCTTTCCCTGTCTGTATAACCACAAGGGCTGTAGGGGTGGGCAGCACCTCCCACCTGCCCCATGTGTTGCAGCATTCAATGTGAGCTTCCCTGTGCTGTCTGATCCCCTGAAATAATGTAATTTCTGAAGACATGTTTTTTTGAACTGCTTTTCTTGTAGTACTGTTTAGTACTTTGTGTCTGATACAAATCCTCTTCCTATGTGATAGATCAGAAAATCTTTTACACAGAGGTTATGATTTTAGGTTGAGCCTATAAAATGCTCCTTTTATTATCAAATAAAACACTAGTAGTTTTAAACTTGTGTACTGGGTGCTGGTGGCCCAGCAGCAGGGGCTGTGGGGCAGATCTGTGAGGAGAGGCCAGGGATGCCCTGTGCAGGAAACACGGTTCCAGCTGGCTCTGACCCAGCCACTGCAGGGCGCAGCTGAGCCAACAGCCAAGGAGGGAGGCATCTTGGGACAGTTGTGTAAGAAAGGGCAAAACACCTGACAGAGAGAGGAGGAGGCAAAAGGAGTAAGAAGCAGCAGAGACACTCTCTGTGACACTGGAGCAGGTCTCCATGCCACTCAGGAGGAACCCACAGTGGAAGAGGTGGAGAGTTCTTGTGGGGAACCCATGCTTAAGGATTTTTGTTTTCCTGAAGGACCGCATCGCATGGGAGAAAGCCCATGGCAGAGCAGGGGAAATGTGTGAGCAGGCAGGAGCTGTGGAAAGGAGCTGTTCCCGAACGACCACAGCTGCCCTTGCCGTCCCGTCCGCCCCCTGTGCTGCCCTGGGTGGGGGGTGTGGGAGTTTGGGGTGAAGGAACACAGTTTGGCTTAAGAGAGAGGGGAGCAAAGGCATTGTCTTAACATTTGTCTCTGCTCCTCACTACCTGAGTCTGTTTTAATTAAGAGAAAATTACATTAATTTTCTCCAAGCTGAGTCTGTTTTCTTGCAGTGGTAGTTGATAAGGCATCTCCCTGTCTGTATCAATACTGGGCAGGAGTTTGCCCTTAGGTTGTGGTGGGTTAACTATGGCTGTTCTTTTAATTTTTTCACAAGGCTTGTAGATCTGTTGAGGTTGGATATGGAGGGCAGGAAGTTCAGCACGCTGGTTGCAGCTCACAGAGTTGTGTAGCTTCTGTGTTTCCTGGACTCCTTCTCTGAAAGAGCTCTTGGATAAATTCAAGAGGTGGGGATCCTAGATACTGAAAAACCTGACTCTGACTGGGATGCCTCCATCAGTGTTTGCATCAACTAGATTGAATCATCATGTCATTTTAAATAATGAACATTACAGTTCAGGAAATGTAATTATTCATGATAGCATAATTGCAGTTTCCATTCATAGTCTAATGATGGTTTTTCAGTAGATTTATCATATTTAAATCCTGCCTCTTTTTTCACCATCTTGAGCCCAGCAATTGCAGTAATAACTTGGCTGGTCTTTGAATTATAACTACTGAAAAAACTACTGTGAAACACTTTGTCAGAACATCATATAGGAACTAACGATCTGCAAATTAAAATATAAACTGCAAATTCCAGATACTGATACTTTAAGAAATTGATTCCAATGTTAATATCCAATCTTGGTGAAATGTGGCTTTCCCTAATTTAATTTCTGCTCTTTTTATCTTGAAATATGATCTTGTGTAATCTGATAAAATGTCTACAAATCAAATTGTTGGGTATGGAGGACTTGGTGCAAAAAGAAGACCTCATGGTGTTTTCTAATTTTTGTATTTTTTTTTAATCAATTGCTTTCTTGATTTGGCATATAATCTTTAAATAGTTAGAAATGTTTGCTCAAGTATGTTGCTTTCCTAATATTTTTAATGATTTGTCTTTTAAAATTAAATATTAGTCAAATATGCTATTTCAGTTGATTTTATGCTATATATTCAAAGAACCCATTAATTTGGGAGAAGTATCAGTATGGGACCATCTGTGAAATGTTTTCATCCTAAAACACCTATATTTCCAAGCAGTGAAGCAGAAGGGTTTGTGTACTGGCATTAATGTTGAGAAAGTATGATTGATGATGGTCTTGTCACTTGAAATTCATTTCAGGTGTTATGTTCCCAGTGTTAACTTAAAGTAATTCACTGTAACATAAATGGATGATTTTTATAATATGCACATACAAGGTTAGTAAGGTAATAACTTTGGCAGTGTAAGATAAAATGTAGTTACAGTGACTTTGTCCTCTGAATCTCTCCGGTGAAAATTTTGCAGAGAAGCAGCTGGTCTTGCTTTTCTGAGATGTTACAAGGTCATTGTCTAGTGCACAAGTCTGCTTCATAAAATGGTGATACTTTGAGTGGGAGAAGCAATATTAAGGGAAATGACTTCAAGAGTGTGTGTGTCAGAGAAAATTGAAGCCTGTATGTGGAATTGTTACCTGCAAGACAAAGGAACTCGCTGGACTTTCCTTTGTGGGCATTTTAGTTTTTTTGCCATGGTTCCTTAATTGTCCCATTGCTGACTGTTTTCTGAAATACATCCTTAGTTGAAGTGCATGTGTTCCTTCTAGAGACGACATAGATTGACAACATAAAGTAATTATAAATTATATTTGGAGATTAAATTAAATTTAACTGTATTCAGTATTTTGTCTTTCTGTTTCTTCACTTGGCTTTTTGCATCTGCTATAGAGTATAAAATTTTGTTAAGTACTAAATTTGCGTCATAAAACAATTGCTGTGGTCTCTGCATACTCGTGTCTGGTTTGATTTGTATGGAAATGCTTTGATCTTCAAAACCATGTAGGTATTTCATGATAGGCCAGCTAAGAAATGCTTGCTTAACTGTTAAGATGTCACCCAAATTTGAGAAAAAACATTGGAATAGACTATTAGTTGCAAGTACAATTTTATTTCCATGTTGTGTGATAGATGTGATAACCTGGAAACTTGTCTCAGTTAATTTAGGGTCTGTTTAATGTCATTTATTAATATACTGGTAACAGTAATTGGGGAATGATGCACTACAGTTAATGAGAGAAAACTATAATGGCATATGTGATAGGTAAGTAAACAAAAGTCTGTGCCTCAGGATGACACTGTGTTACAAATTTGCATCTTCTGATTGTTTTCTTATAGGCTGCTTTGACCCACAGCCAACTGTATGTGATAGCTGTAGCAGTATCAGTCTGGAGTTTATTTCATCATTGGTGTTCTGGCTTAGCAAGTTTTTGGAGCAGGCAAAAAGAAATGGGTTGAATCACTAAAAATTGTGATGACTAGCTTTTCAGTTATATGGTTTTTTTCTTACACATTTTTTAATGAAATATGGAGATTGGCTATTTTCCTGAGTAGACTGTTATGATATCCTAAGCCAGGGAATGTACATTGCATGTGTAACATTCACGTGTTTTTGCCATCCCTGTTAATGATGAAGATTGGCTGACCTTTGGGGAAGGACTAAATCTTAAATTCTTTTTTCAATCAGAAGGAAAAATGGGAAATGACTGTCAGTACCTCAAAATCAGACATGAAATAAATTGAACACCTCATAATCACATCAGGTGATAGACTGATAGAATCTTAACGTATAGAATCTTTTTAGAACTTGGAGCACTTCTTTAAGCAGCAAGTGTAAGAGTAAATTATGCACAAGTTTCGTCTCAAATGCCTTTGGCAAGATGTGTTTAAAAGAAATTCTACTGTAAGACTAATTAAAATAACCCCACTAATTTTACTGATTACACAACTCAAGTGTCTTTTCAGAAAAACTGTAGCAATATGCTTTTGAACTTACTGAATATTTATTTTCAAACTTCTAAATATAGATGAAGGATTTTTAGAAATGCTAGTCACTGTCACTGTTGCTACAGCTGATTTCTGGGTGTTCTCATTGTATGACTTTCCCTTTTACTTCACTTTCCCAAAGAAAATTTCATCTTTTAGTGTAATTCTTCTGCAATTAATTGCTAATTTGCATATTTATACTAGAGAGGAAGTGGACCTTTTTTGTAGTTCTTGTAAATGAAGATTATTTGTCAGCGTATTTTTTCCTGGAAATAGGAAAGCAGGGTATGTTTCAGAGGCACTATAGTTGAGCAGAATTTTTAGAACAAAATCAAACCCTGTTGTCTTTTGGACAGTCTGTACAGGCTGTCACTGAAATTGCTGGAGTCTGTCTTCCTGAAATATAAGAAATATGATTTAATTAGGCTTAAAATATGAGATGGAATAGTTAAACTTGGCTCTAGTTGCATTGGACCTGTTGGTGTACCCTGCCTGGCCCCCTCCCTTTCCAGCTGTGACTTCATTTTGCATCTCTGGCCTGTGAAGAAGCAGATCATTATTTGAACAATGGCTTTTCTCCAGGAAAGCATCAAGTGCCTCTGCATTGCCCGTACTCTGCTGCCCAGGCTCCTATTGGATCATCAGTTTATTCCTAGTGGCCAGCAACTTCTCTGCCTCAGGAGGCTACTGCTTGTATCCCTGAATATCTTGACTGCAGGGATACATTTTAAAGTTGGGTATTCAGTGTCTTTTGCTCAACTAATTCTGGTTAGTTAGTTTATTTGGTGTTTCTTTTGATTGAATTTCCTGCAGAATTATCTCAGGTTATTTTATAGTTCATTCCTGATCTTTTTTTTTTTCTTTAAATTTGTGACCTACAGGGACATACTGACCTACTGACACAAACTACTTTTTTCTAGGTAACAAGTTATTTGTAATTATTTTTCCATTCGTTTTTGAGGAGGTATCCTTGTATTTCCATGAGAGGTGTACTGTATTGTATCTGCATATCCAGTTATCTCATGTGATCTGTTCAGCTTGAAGAAAGGTACAAGTCGAAAGCTTGGTGTTCAAACATTACTGAGTTAGCTTTCCTTGGGAGAGGGATCAGTGTTCCACCTCTAGAGGTCTACCTCAATCTGTGAGTGTTTCAAGCCTGTCTGGATTTACAAGCACTGGAGTCCTGAAAGATGACAGTAGCTTTGTGTGAAGCACTTTGACATTGGTGTGAACTGAAATTCCTTTGTCTGAGGTGGTGCTCTTTTCTCTTGAAGTATGTAAGTAGGAGATGGTCTAATAGCAATAAACTGTATTAGATTAGGCATGTCTGTATGGCCTTAACTGGGCTGTGTTTTTTTACTCCTTGGATCTTCTGTTGCTGTGAATAGAAAGCCAGGAGTGGTTTTCCATAGGTTCTGTGTGGGTTATGTTTGGTTGTGTGTCAAGTGTAAGTATACATGTAAATGATTTTTCTCATCTCATCTGATGATGCCTCATCTGTCTGAGGGAGGAGGCACAAAAGTACTCTTAATTTTACTACAAAATGTCTATTTTTGTAGTAAAAATGGATTTTGGAAAGGTGATAATAATTCAACATCTGTGGGTCACGGGGAAGTGTCCAGCTATAAGTGAAATTTTGTAAAATCTTGCATATGCACTGCAGGTTTTTGAAAGGACACTAAGTTAGCTGGTTAGTGTCTGAGTTGTAGAAAGGCAGAAAACAAGGTGAAGTATCAGGGAAAAACAGACCAATGAAGATGCTAAGTTTCAATTTACATGTAGCGTGTGAAAGATTTTGTTTCTGTATTTGTGCAAACAAATTCTTTTTTGTGTAAATACTAGTATTTTTCTGTTTGTAAGGATTGATGTTTAATTTAAATAATCTGTAGTCTTGAACAAATACCAGAAAGCAAAGGTCTTTTTATTACCATCTGTCACAAGTTAAGCAAAATGACATGGTTTATTAATGACTGCAACCTTTGTTTATAGAGGTACATATGAAAGAAATGAATTAAATTTGGATGCAGTGCTTAGAGCTTCTTAAGTAATAGAAAAACCCATGAGTTTTCCCTGTTATTTTCCTAGTTATTCTGCCCAAATGAGGTGAAGGTGGTTTTGTTACCAGCTTTCTTAATCCCAAACATTATTTGTGTTTCTTTTTACTCCATCCTTTTGATTTATAGGTAATAAAAATAAATTAAAAAAAAAAAAGTGGAAATCCCAACACACCACTCCCCCACCCCCTGTCTTTAAAACTGAAGTGTGAATCAGGAGAATCTTCCTTGGGGAACATGAAAATGTTGAATTACTTTTTTGGAAAGTGGGTAGAATGCTACCAGTTGTCAGAGTGAATGAATAAAACTATTAATCGCTTCTTACTCCAGATGACAGGCTTTTAAAGGAATTTTTGGAAGAATTTAGTCTCCCAGGCACCACTGTAGAATGCTAGGCATGTAACACCCTTTGGTGAAAGAAAGCAAATACCTGTTTCTCAATAAAAGTTGATCATATTGCATGAACACGTAAGTAAAAGAAATGTAACAAGAGGATGTTGGCTAAAGGATAAGAGCTATGAATTAATTTAGGATATATTTAAATTTAAAACCAGTCTCTTATCTGCCATGCACAATAGCATTTTGCCTTGTTAGATATTTTAATAAGTGGGATTTCAAAGACAGATTACAACGTGCTTCTAAACTTTACTGAAATTTTTTTCTCTAGATTGTTTCTACTGAACAAATGAAAATCTTGGGGTTAATCTGCTTTTAAATTTGGGGTGTTCTCTGATGTTCCTGTATAAGAAACAAAGGTCACTGGAGAGGAGACATATTGACATTTGTCGTTACTTTCTCTTTCCTCCTTCTGAGTACTTCCTAGTACAACTAGTCAATTTTAGAGTAATCAGTTTTAAATAGTAAGTCCAGTTGGACTTTTGATCTGAAACTAGTTCAGGAGGAATAAAGAGAGGAGTGTTGTGGATCATCTCATGACGTGCATTTGCTAAAATTTAGTCTGGGGAATAACCCATGATTTTCATTATTAGTGCTTTCTGTTTTCTAGTGGAAAACTATTAGGCACTTGTTTTTAAGATGAGGCTGGATGTGGCACTTGGTGCCATGGTCTAGAAACTGTGATGGTAGTGGATCAAAGGTTGGACTTGATGATCTCAGAGGTCCTTTCCAACCTGTCTGATTCTATGATTCTATTAATCTATATATTTTTCTTATGCCGTAAGATAATGCTGTTAGAGTCTGCCATGAGACTGGAGAGATGATTGAAGTAATAATTAGAGAAGCAGGAATAAAAAATTCTTCCAAGCAGCATGCTTTTGAAACCAGCACTGTGCTTATATCTGTGACTTCGGGAATTTATAATGGTTCCAAAATAGCAGGTAATTAATGTGAATTGAAGTCCACAGCCTAGCACTTGCTCTTTAGAGAGCTGAATTTTGTCATGAGCGGATGTGGGATACTTGAATTCAGTTGTTGCAAGGAAGAATACATCAGACAGAGCATGAGCATAAACCTGTGCTCTACTGCTGAGGGGTTAAAAAGTAGCTGTGGAGTAGTGGAGAATGAAAGCTCCTGGCTTGGCCTGCATGGGGTGCTCTGCCAGCATTCCTGACAAATCTGGGCAGAAGCTGTATGGGGGTCATTGTAAGCATTTCTTTCATGTGTAAGGCTTTTCTGTTCCCCAGGCATGAATGTCATTATAAGCAGGAGAAGGATATGAGATATTTGCAAAAAAGAAATCCATTTTCTTTTCTTTTTTATAACCTCCTTTGCCTGTGCAACGGTGACTGGAAGCCAAAGAGAACCTCTAGGGAATAGAATGGAAGAAGCTTTTGTTTATATGTGTGTTGTTTTTTTTTTTTTTTTTTTTTTAAATTTAATTTTTAAGACATGGTTCCCCATAGAAATTTGTGTAGTAGATAGTAACATAGTGTCATCTGACAGGTGAGCTCAAGATTAGTTCATCAGCTTTTCTCCTTACATTTTTTTCTGAATCTTGCTGCTGAAATCTAAGGCACAATCACCAAGAATTTCCCTGGCCACAGGTGCACGTTCCTTCAGTCACTTAAATGGCTTAGCAAAAGCAACCACAATGGGGTTGTGTATCTGAGTGCAATGTTCACTTGTATTTATGTGATGCTGTTGCTTAAACTTCTAGTATAAGCATTGCAGTCTGGATCTAGTGTAGTTCACATCTAAGCAAACAGTAAGATCAGCATGCACCAGCTAAGTGCCCTGGCAGCATCTTGGGCTGTATCAACACATCCATGGTAGGTAGGTAGAAGGGAGGAATTCTGCCTTTAATTGACTTATGTCATTAGATCACATCTGGAACATTATGTCTAGTTTGGGGATTTCTAATACAAAAAAGATGTTGATAAACATCTATTAGGGCAAGTCCAGTAGAATTCTACCCTCTATGTTTTCTGTCTGTCTTTACTGCCAAAATTGAGCCTACTGTTTACCAGATTGCCAGGTCTTTTCCAGAAGATCTGCTCTCCAGTGAGTTGGCCACTATCCTGTACCAATGCAGGGACTTATTTTGTCATAGGTACAGGACTTAGAAGTTTTGCTTGGTGAAGATGGAGAACATGTTCATGATTTCAGCTCTCTCAGCTCCCTCAGGTATATCCTATCTGGTTCCACAGACTTGCACAAGAGATTTCTTACTAGATTCCTTATTCAATCCTTTTTGACTACTTGGTAGTTCTTTGCTTCCTTGAATAAGGCATAAATGTCTGGAAATTTGTCAGTAAAGATGAGCAGAAAATGGTAGAGGTTAGAATTGCTCTCAAACTTGCGTTTGTCTTGAATTTATAGCAGTACTCTTAGAAGCTAGAATACTCAAGATCTAATTTATTTCTGTTTACTTTCTGAAATTTGAAAAGTCAATATGTAACATTCCTTTTTTTGTTGTTGTTTTGTTTACTGTGTCCTGTCACTTGGCAAAACATAATTATGCACTTTTAGTATTACTTTGAAGTGGTACAGCAATTATACTTCGTTGACTGCATAACTGGACTCTAAAGTTTTCTTTATTTGCATGATTAAAAAGCCAAGATG
Organism: Pachyramphus minor; assembly: GCA_013397135.1. Lineage (NCBI taxonomy): Eukaryota > Metazoa > Chordata > Aves > Passeriformes > Tyrannidae > Pachyramphus > Pachyramphus minor. The sequence goes on along the minus strand of VYXB01003266.1, from coordinate 190,386 downwards.
TGGAAACTTCAAAACACTTTTGGGCAATTCTGTCGATTTTCAAGTTAGACTTCAATTCCCCCCCCCCCCCCCCCCCCCCCCTCTCGTTTCTTTCTTGTCNCCCCCCCCCCCCGTCTGAAGTTTTGATGCAGCTCTTTAAAGTGAGCTCTGTGAAAGCATTCTTGTCTGTGTTGGGCTTGAATTCAAGTAAACTTTTGCTTTCAGAAAAGCAAACTCAGACAAAATACCAAAATCAAATGCTACATAAGAGATTTCTCTCCAGGTTGCTGCAGCTCCACATCTTATGTCACATGGTCCAGTTGGACATTTTGCGTCCTGAGTGGAGTTTGGAGCAGCTTTATTGGTTTCATGTTTTGTAAGCTGACACTTTGTAAGCTGTGGTTTTAGTTCTGGTCATCACCTCGGTCATGCGGTGAGCTTTGGTTGAAAATTCTGGCTTGCCGTGGCATCTAGTCTGGTGGTGTGCTCAAGCTGCATAAACCGCTTTGTCTTTGCGGCTCGAGGTGCGTGCGGGGTGTGTGTGTGTGGGTGTGTGTGTGTAGGGGGTGTCCCCGTGTGTGTTTGTCCCCGTGTTGGTGTCCGTGTGTGTATCCGGGGGCCGAGTCGCTGGGTCGAGGTTATCGCTGCACCTCCCGGCCGCGGCCAGCGGAGGGCGCCGCAGGAGCACCGAACGCGGGAGCAGCCCTGGGCTGTGGGTAGCCATGGTCGTCCGCGGGAGGAGATGGGACGCGGGGTTGAGCTCTTCATTCTGAACAAACATGTGTTGTGCTTGGACTAATGCAGAATATATGTAAATGAAGTTGATTTTATTCCCTTGGTATTGCACCAAAAGCAAATAAGTGTTTCACTAACTGCCATTAATTTCTTGGCAAAACATTAATTTACCTACATTAATTTTAATGTAGCTGTCAGTATGAACTGATAAGCAAAAGTTAAGAAATAATCAACGTTTAAAAGTTTTGGTGATTTAATAACAGTATAGTTATGAATCTGCTTGCATGTCATTCACAGTTACTAGGCTTCTATGTATTAGTGATGTGTAGCTCATTCTTATTTTCATTTGGTGCATGGAAAGTTTTCTGTATTTGAAGTAATATGTTTTGTCCATGATGTTATGACAGTATAGGTTAATCTTTCAGTCATTAGAGTTCATAAGGTTTAGCATCAACTAAACCAAGTACCTGACCATAAGTGAGCAATTATGTTTTTCTCATTAGTTATTGTTGAGACTGCTTAGCATCGATTTCTATGGTCAATTCTTGTTCTTGTTTTCTCTCCTTTGTCTTTGTCTTTGTTAATTTTCTTCCTGATGTCATTGTATTCTTATTAAATGGGCACTTGTTTATTTTTTTAATAATGTATGTTAAAAGCTTTGTATCACCTTTAGAAGATGAACGATTCTTCTCTCAGAACATTTTTTTGCCAACTACTGCTGATCCTGGATGATAATTTTATTTGGACTTATCCATAAGCCAGAAACCTGTTACTAATTAACTGGCTACTGTTTTGTTTTGAAAACTCTGCTTCTGTTTTCATGTCTCTTCAGCTTTCTAAGACTATTACATGGGCAGTTTCCCTCGTCTTCTGTAGTGTGAAATACTGCAGATCATCAGTGGACAGCTGGCTGTAAGAGTCATCCTGTGTTTAGAGCTTTGTTCTTGGCCTTGATGTGCTTATATTCATTGCAGCTAACCCTATTCTGAGTAGTATTCTAGTTTATGATCTCTCCATGTGTTTGATTTTTTTTTCCTGCAAATGTTACATACTGGATCTTTCTGGATACATTTGGATATCTAGAGCATTGTCCTGCATTCAATATTGTATGAAGAGCGCAGCCTATTCCAGATGCTCTGGAGTCACAGGGGTTCTGTTTCCAGTCCCAGATTTTTATTCTTGTCAGCACTGCTGTGAAATTGCATGTCAGGTTCCTTGTAGGAAAGACATATTTCATGTTTTAGCTAATATCACAAGGATACGTCTAAAACTTTTCAAGGATGTAACATCTTACCATCTTATTTCCCCCAGACTTGGGTCCTATTTGAATTCTGTTCATTCTGTCATATCTTACGTTCCCTGCTTGGCAACAAATCCAATTCTGCAGTGAGCTTAAAAAAAACCAAAACATGACTTTGTTACAGTTTATAATGAAAGTAAATAGATGAATGAACCATGCTCCTTATTCTTGGTAGAGCCATGGCCTTAAAAAAAAAGTTATGCTTAAGTGGTAACTGTGCAGCTCACTACAGAGATAACAGAATTAGTGATGTGTGGCTCTGTTACCTTCAGCTCCATATCTGTGTTATGCCATGCTGTGACTGATAACTCTGAAAAGTAGGGGAAAGTAGTGACAAAGGCAGTTCTGTGCTAACACAGTGATTTTATTCTTAGGATTTGTGGTGATATCTCTAGTGAAGGCTGCACGTGTCTAGAATTGGTGGAAGCAAGTACATTCTGAACATGATTCTACATATTATGACTTTCCTGTATGTGAACTTGAATATATTGCAAGCATAGTTCAGATTTACTTCAGCTTGAGCCTACCTGATTTCAATGGCAATATAAATTCAGGTTGTCTCACACATCAGGAACAGGCTGAAATCCTGTTACTACCATGTTCTAGCTGGTAAACCAATGAAGAAATAGAGGCTTGAGTAGCAAAATAAATCAGTTTGGGATGTGTATAGCTGCTTCTACAGTTGTCTGCTCTTGTGGCAAGAGAGAAAGCAATAAAATAGCCTTGAAAAATACTTGACACATTTTCTGACATAATTTGTCCATAAGCAGTGCTTCCTATATAGCTCCGTTTTGCTCTTTTTCTCCTGTAACAAAGTTTCCTCTTGCAGTTTGCAACAGTCTTTCTCAAAGTAATAAAAGTAATGAGGTGTAGTAGTTCGTCAGTAGTGGAGAGCCGGCTTTATAAATCCTAATCCTGTTAGCGATACCTTCGTGATAAAAGTTCTTCCCTGTGTTTTCCAGTTAGCACTTGCATTTATAAGCCTTGTTTGTGAAGTCTCAGTCAGAACAGCAGTGTGCTGCATACACTTGTGTACTGCGTTGAATTGAAAACATAGTTCAATCAACTCTTATGCTGCATTAGACTAGAAGGTCTCACAGGTGACATCTGCTTAGAAAGAGGCATCTGTTTCAAAAAAAGCAGATATGTAAAGGTATTTTGAGCACTTGAAAAGATTTTATCATGCCCCTTGCTGACCACAGCAAGGGGTGAAAGTTCATCTTTAATGAGGAAGGACAGTGTCACACATGCTTATGTTAGTATTAGAAAGTTGGATTTTATTTATCTGCAAGATGAAGTGAAAGGTCTATGATGTACAAAGTGATTCTAAACGAATCCTAGAACTGCATTTTATGAGCTAAAATGAAGGTATTCTAATTTTTGCAAGCTAGTCCTAATAAATTACTCTTTTTCTTACAAAATAATCACTATTTGTTGATGTACCAGTACATTTAAGAGCTTGTAATCACTAACTAAAAGAGTTGTATGTTTTAAATTTTTAAGAGTTATATATATTTTTAATGAGTTCTGTATATTTTAAATATCTCAATCTTGAATCAAAAGAATATGTAAGTTTAGGAAAAGGCAACAGACCTGTCAGTGTGGTCATTTCATTTACTATACTATTAATTCAAGTTGAGAATATGTATCACTGCTGTGGTAGATAGTAATTTTGGAGGAGGCATATTAATTTAGTGTTTGAATAGTGAAGTTCTGAATGTACCCCTCATAAAAAAAGATTTGCCTCGGTAGTGAGCAAGGTGAATGGTGAGACTGGTTTATATTTCTGCTTGCTTACTGTACCTTTTCAAGCTGCCTATCAATCTTGAGTACTTTTCTCAAAAAGGTGAGGATTTGCCCAGTCTTCGTTACATCAACTAAGTCATGAAAAATTCTCAGGAACACATAGGGAAGATTAAAACCAAACAGAATATCTGAAACAACTTAAAGTTTATGGGATTTTGACAGAGATTCCTGTCTGTTTTTTTGTGTAATAGGTTGTGATGTAAAGCTCTGCTTTTTGTTTTCAGTCAAGGGTTTTTGGTTGGTTGGTTGGTTGGTTTTGGTGGTGTGTTTCTTAAGGGTACTTGGTTAACCATTAGGAATCTAAAAAAATCATTGCATTTGTGTTGAAAACAGATATGGCAATTGGCAGATTCTTGCTTCTGATTGTTTGGTGATATGTGAAAATTAAGGATGCTATTTTAAATATTGCATTCGAAAAGGCCCTGAGATGTTTTACCTGATCACTTACTAGGTTTTGAAATGTAAAATTTGAGTTAAACAATGATGTTTTACGAAGACTATTTTGGGTTTTATTTTAAATTTTATTGTCTCTAAACTTTACTGTTTAGCTTGTAAAACTTGTGTTCTATCACTTGTGTATTTCTATCCAGAAGCCCTGATGAGATTCTATGACTTTCCTTGCATGTTGCTTTTGACCTCTCTGACCTCTTTGACCCTTGTTTGGTGCAAGGTTCGCATGTCTTACAATCCAGTTTTATTACTGTAGTGACATTATTCTTGAAAATTCTCCATCTGTCAGGTGGTTGGTTCACTCTGTTGAAAAGTGCTTTAGCAATTGTCAACTCGAGAGAAAGGCAAATGCTCCTACAGCATCACTTTGTGCTGTAAGTAAAGGGGGAGTGGTTTGATGAAGGTTGTTATCCTTGTCTTTATCTAAGTTTCAAATGGTCTCAGGCAAACTAAATTAGTAGTAGCCTGTGTTCAGTCAGGTATACAGTCCATGTATCTTCATCTGGAGTACTGTACAGATATGACACTCAATGAAGAACAACCAAAGTGGCAGTGGATGTTAGAGAGCTGAAGTGCCTCTTTGTAAAAATGAAAGGTATTGGGCCTTATGTGGCGTAAAACTACCTCTTACTAGATGGCACAAGAGAACTGTCCATCTTTAATACTACTTCAGTGGTAGTAAGGTTTTGGTACTTTGTGTTTATATATAGATTATTTCATCAAAGAGTGTAGTACAAGATTAATTGGTAAAATAATAACAAAAGCACAGTAAAGAAACCTGCATGACAGCTTACCATTAGTATTCGTTTTTGAGCACATAGTTAAAAGCATTGCAGTCTCTTAAATAAAACAGTTCACACTGTTTTTTGACTAACTCTCTTCGTTTTCTATTCACCCTGCACCACATAGTAGGGCTGGGTAAAGAATTTGGGAATACAGGAGTGAAGTTGAGCCTGGGAGGAAAAGAAGGGTCACGGCAATGTGGCATTTTTATTTTTATCTGTTTCTCACCATCCAGATCTATTTGAATTCTCAATACATTAACTTACTTTTCCCCAAGATGTCTCTTTTGCCCATAATGGTAATTGGTAAGTGACTAATGAACTTTTTGATCTATTTTCTCCCACCTTCCTGTTGAGGAGGAGGGGGAGTATGTGAATGGCTGAATGGGAGTTTGGTCCTTAGCCAAGGTCCCACCCACCAAATAGTTCTGTGACCAACTCGCACATACTGTGAACAGAAGAAGGTCACATCAAACAAGTCACCTTCTCTTGTCAAACTGTGCCTGGTACTATGGACTCTGAACAGGATTTGGGGCTTGGCTGGTGGCATGGCTTCCATGCATAGTGATTCCCTCTTGGGCTCAGCCTTTTGCGGTGTTGAATGTTCATGGATATGTCACCTCTTCCTATTTAGGGCTATTACATTTTACTTATTTATTGCTTTCTAATTTACACATGTTGTGGTTTAACCCCAACCAGCAGCCAAGCCCCATGCAGCTGCTTGCTTACTCAACCACTGGGATCAGGAAGAGAATTGGAAGTGTAAAAGTTAGAAAACTTGTGGGGTGAGGTACAGACAGCTTAATAGGTAAAGCAGAAACCACAAGCAAAGTAAAACAAGGACTTCGTTCACCGCTTCCCAGGTTCAGGCAGGTGTTCAGCCAGGAGAGCAGGGCCCTGTCATGTGTAATGGGTACTTGGGAACACAAACACTGTCACTCCAAACATCATCCCTTTCCTCTTTCTTCCCTCCACTTTATACACAGAGCATGATGCTCTGTGGTCATGATGCCCTTTGGTCAGTTTGGGTCACCATGCACGCGCGTCTTCCTTGCCAACCTGGCAGTATGAAAAGCAGAAGAGGCCTTGGCTCTGTGTGAGCCCTGCTCAGCAGTAACAAAAACATCTCTAGATTATCAACCAACCGTCTGTTCCGCAGAAATGCAAAACTTAGCCCAAATACTAGCTTGTGAAGAAAATTAACTCTAATCCTACCAAAACCAGAACACACTTGGCATAATCATTGATGATTTGACCTTCTGCCGTCTCTGACCTTCTCTATATCCAAAGCCCACTTGCTGTTGGTACCTGAGGTGCTATCATTGGCTTTCTGGCCCAAATGTGTTGTAAGAATGTAAAGCTGTTACAAGTTCATCCACACTTCTTGTTTTTGTCCTGTGTGTACCTAAACAATTAGGCAGATACAGTCTTTGGGGCAAGCTTACCTCTGTAACAGTTGTCTGTGCTTTCTTTATTTTACCAGTGTATACTGCAATCGTCTAAAGAGTTAGAGCTGGACAAATGCAGTCAAAGGCTCGTTTTCTGAGTGATACTTCCAAGCAGGCTTGGACAGTATAAGTGTTCCTGTCATTTAGTAAAGGCATTAGGAACAGAAAGTTTGAAGTAAAGAAAAAGAAAGATGTTGTATTGCTTGTGTTCTTCTGTTTTGACTTAGTGAGTTGACCTTAAAGAGCAGAGATAATATTTCAGACAAATAGTTTCTTGTATAACTTTGCTTTGTAAAACAATGTTGTACATGGGCTGCAGGGTGACTGTGATTGCTCTGGCATTTTGTGAGAGTTGTTTTTTGTTTTTTCCTAATCTCTTCCTTTATCTCTTGTACATACATGAAAACAATTTGATTTCCCAGCCTCAGTAACCTTATTGTTCTTGTCCCAGGTAATTTTTCTCCTGCTTGAGTATTCTATACAGGCTTAGTCTTGGTAAGGTCACAAGTTGGTATGGAAAGAAACTAGTTTTCTTATGCAAAATGGATAGTGGGTTTTCACATGGTTTTCGGTGACCATTAGAGAAAATGTTGTGAAAGGCAAAATTAAAGAACTATATTTTTATGGTCATAGGGATGATGGGATATGTTGAGTGCTATAGGAGGTATGCTTAGGTAGGACTTGTCAGCACTGTGTTTCAGGAAATAAGGAAGTGTTTAATGGATATATAAAAAAATGTAATTCAATTCATCTGGTCACAGTTTTGTGAGGTCACTAGAACCATTTTGGTGGCCAAGTGTTATGCCAAACCAATCTGCAAAAGAATTAGTAAGTTGACTCCCACTGACATGTGTTTTTTTATTATTATTTGCTCTTTCTATGTTGATAATGTACCCAGAAAAAGACTGACACATATTTAGATCTAGTCACTTCTAACTTTTAATTCTATATAGACCTTATTTTTTGTATTATATTGAATATACTATATTTAACAATGGCTTTGCTGAACGATGTAGAATGTAGCTTTTTTCATGTACTTTATGTATTCTTCTTCTGCACAGGTTATTTTCTGTCGTGGCAGCATACTGCAAGTAGTTGTGAGCAACTTAGATCCTTTAGGGCTTTATAATTACTCAGCAGCTATGGTGAAACAGATTTGATGCTAGCAGCAAGAGTTCCTTGGCTAATAAAAATACTTGAACTAGTGATTACAGCCTCTGATCCTCTGCCAGTAGTAATTACATCCTCTGTTCCTCTGCCCCAAGGGTGGTGAACTGCTGTAACTCAGGAGGAACCAGATTTCTGCTGTCTGTTGCCATCAGACACTTGGCTAGTACCATTGTATATTTTCATGGCTCCCAAAGGATCAGGGGCTTGGAGAATGTTATAAAAATACAAGAATACAAAGGATATTTACTTACAGGTTTTGCCTAACAATATGTTGGTCTTGCTTTAGAAAATAGCTACCAGATCTGTTCAGAGACTAATGCTTGTAGAGTACGTTCTTTATAAAAACTCTTTTTTTAGTGCCTCCTTTGTTGGAGGACATTACTGTAAAGTAGCTTATCCTCTGAAATGCAGTGGTAATACCTGATTTAGTGTTTATTCTTTTACATATTCATCTGGTTTCAAACAACTTACAGCTTCCAATCCTGTACACCTTTGTTTGCTGGACTCTCTAGTCTTTTTCAACCCTTGTGCTGCAGCCATGTGCATTTATTTGTTCAGGGTCTAATTATTTCGTTAGTCATCTCACAGTAAAGTCAGTTGTGTTACTTAATAGGAGCAGCTTTCAGACTTTCTTCCAGATGACCAGTAGTTGGAAAAAAATACAGGTTTATAAGAGACGTAATACTGCTCTCTGATATTCTGCAAGTGTCCTGTTCTTTAAATCTGTCCTTGAAAAGTAGCAGATGCACCTAAGTTACTAGTTAATAGTTCTTTATTTGTCTTCTAATCTTTTCAGTTACATTGTTAGCTGAGCAGGGGGCTTGTTTCCTGTGATTATATTGGTGTTTGTATCCTTTAGAATTTAACAAATTGAAAGCTTTGAAAATACTCTTGTAATTGACAAATAATGCATTTTCCTTGTAGAGTCTCTGCTGTTCTATACAATTTGTTGTTTTCCTTGTAGTGTTTTGTTTTCTGAGAGATAATAGTGTCTCTTACCTAATATTTTCCTGTGAAACTTATTAGTACTTAGTGTCTTGCAGATTTTCGGTCAAATGTGGTGAGTTTGCCTAAGATGGGCAAAAGTTATTAATACCAGCACTTCAAGATGAGGGTAGGTAGCAGGATCACTCTAGCCTCAGACTGTTAGTAGATGGACCAGTGAGGGAGCAGCTCAAAGCCTTGAGGGAAACAAAATGATCATGTGCCATGGAAAAGAGCAGACTTATTATGGGATATTTGGGGGTACTTGTGGGATTGTGTATAAGTGGTTAAGGATTGTCTGGCAGAAGAACCAAAGCAGGAAAAGGGAACAAAGGAGATCTAGTGATAATTATTAAGTTTGCGTCCAGTACCTTATCACTGCAGTAATAGCTTCATGAGAATATCTGTCTTATTAAACACTATTCCTAATTATTTTCCTGGTTTGAGGCATTTTTTTCTGTTCTCTGTGTGTGTGGTGCTAGTGAACTTCAATCCAGAGTAGCTGGTGGGTAGTTTCTGAGAGCCAGAGCCCATAAGTGTGGGGGCAAGATACTGGAGAGAGCAGAAGGTTTGGGAGTCGGTGGCTGGATGGACCGACATCCAAGCTGGTGTCCAGAGGCAGAGTCAGGGTTTTGAAAGGCAGCCTCTGAGGAGATCACAGTTGGCTATGAGAAACTTGTGGGGATGAGATTAGCCAACACACGTGAACAGAGCAGACCATCTGTATAGTTTGTGTGGGCACGTGCTGTTTGTGTGTGTGTGGTGTCTATTTCTGTGTTTGTGGAGCTCTTTTGGTGGCCAGCAGCATCTGCACAGTGTTTGATGAGGAGTTCATGGTCAGCCTTGCTGTTGCTGGGGCTGGGGCCAGGGGTAGCAGCAGCCTGACTGTGTTGAACTGGGAAGAAGAACATCCCTGCACCTTAAGCCACCAGTTTTGGCTTCACTTTAGCAGCTTTCTGTGTGCACTTCTGCTCTTACTTAAAGGCACTGAGCCACGGAACTTAACAGGGGTCAAATGGAGGCTCTGCTGCCATAGTTAAGTTCTAAAGCAGCAATATTATGTTTTATAAATAAGTAGCCTTTTTGAAGGCTTGGTTTTCTGCTTTATGAAATTGAGTCCTGGGGAAAGCGTTCTTATGTCACAGTATATTTATTTATTCAGAAGTAAAATACTTGTAATACTTGTAAATGTAAATAATCAACATTAAAAAAAAGGGAATAAAAACATTGCATGTTGTTGGAGTTGCTACTAGTTTTTCTTAATGCAAAAGCCCTTTTCTGTTTTGAAAAGAAAATATTTAAACTTTTACTCCTGTTTGGGAAATGTCATTGCTGTTGCTGGCAGTTGAGAGTTGAGATTAAGTAAAGTATTTGAAAATGATGATAAGTAGGCTCAGATGAATGCTGGGTTGTAGCAGGATGAAATTTGAGTGCCTGCCATGTTTTTATCCCTACTCACTAAAGATAAGAGTGTAATCACTGATACTTGAACATATGGGAAACTGGGGCCTAAAATTCTTTCAAAGGCTGTTTTTACTTCTTAAGAAAGCTTAATGAATATTGTAAAATGTGCAAAACTGAGCAAGAGTATTCCAAATAACTTTTTACATTTAAAAGGTGGATATTTTCTAAGATTTAGCAACAAAACAATTATTTTCAAGAAGTACCACATGTTGAGAGAATAAAACACTTGAAGTTCAAATGCTGCCTTCTGAGTTTTGAAAGTAAGAGATTGGCATCATGCAGGCTATTGTAATAAAATCTTTTCTATGTTGTTTGGTATGAAATTCATGAAGATTACTTATATTTGTATAGTAAATTTCTCAAGGGGAAAAAAGTAAGTATATGAAGATTTGAGAAGCTCATTAAACAAAGAAAATGCTTTGCATTTTCCTTAGACATTTAACATTTTTACCTTAGTGGTTAAGGACTCAGTAGGAACACAGCCTCAATTAGTGCCTACTTCAGTAAATAATTCTGGTCCTGAACAACAAATGTTTTTAAGATTTTTGTTAGTTTTTCTCTGAAAGCAATCTAAGAGTAAAATGATCTTGTTTCCAAAATATCCCTTCATTTTATCCTCCTGAAAAAGGATTTAACTTAACAATCTTGTTAGAATTCATGTGTAATTGCTAATCACAAGTAATTTTGAAAATTCCCTACATTGCAGATGACAATGTGGACTTTGGAGGCTGCTTAGAGAATGGAAGCTTTTGTATGGAAAACAGGAAGGCTAGTAGTTCAGAAATATTTGGTACTGGAGGTCTGTATTATATACTGTGTATATGGTTTTAAAAAACCGTGATTCACAACATGCCTGAGGTTTGAATGCACTTCTGAAGGTTGTCTGGTCTAACCCCTTAGATCAAGCAGGGTCATCTGGAGCTGTTTGACCAGGACAGATTTTGAATACCTCCAAGGATGTAGATTCTGCAACCTCCCTAGGCAACCTGTGCCAGTGCTCCACCACCCTTACAGTGAAAAAGTGTTTCTTTTCAGATCAGACCTCCTGTGTTTCACTTTCTTGCCCACATTTCCTCTCATCCTGTCATTGGTCACTCATGGAAAGAACAAGGCTCTGTCCTTCTTGCACCCTCCCTTCAGGTATTTATACAGACTCCTCCAGGGCCTTTTCTTCTCCAGGCTGAATGGTCTGAACTCTCCCAGTCTTTCCTCATATGAGAGATCCTCCAGTCCTTCATCATGTTTGTGGCCCTATGCTGGTCTCTCTCTGGTATGTCCATCTGTCTTGTACTGGGTAACCCAGAACTGGATGGGTTAATTGATTCCCAGTAGTAAAATCCTGTTAAGAAATCTAAATATCTCTTCTGAAGTTCTGTAATAAAACAGAACTTATAGTAACTGGTTTTTATACAGTAGCAGAAATATTTATTTTCTGCAGTGTATAGGGCTTTAGTACTAAGTTTAGTACTGAAGGTTTTTAGAATGGTTTACATTGATGAAGCCTTGTAGTAGTAATGATGACTATGGAAAATGAGATTTTATCCAAGTGGATTGGATGGGTATATAGAGAGTTGCTTCTTCTGGTTTTGACTATATTGTCTTCAGCACTGCAGAAGTTCTTAAAGCAGTTTTGGAACACGGTGTTAGTGCTAGACTGATGAAGTTTGTGATGGGAGATGCCTACCATGGTTTCTGAGAGTGATTTTGAGGGTGCATAATGGAGCAATAAGAATCTTTCATGCTTTCTAGCCAATTGCTTCTTCTGTGGTATTGGCCAGTAATTTCTACCAAATTATGCTGAGATGTTAGCTTTCTTAATTTCCTTGTGGAAAATGGAAAGGGGTGGATGTGTGTGTGTGTGTGAAACTTCAAAATCATAACATCAAAACGTTGGGGAAATCACTGCTGACTGAGTGACCTCCTACCCCTCCAATAACACTCTGTGGAAGCAAGTTAAAGCATCAGTGTATAGCTGAACTGAGGAACATATTCCAGGCTACCATGGATTACTGGAATCACTATTTAGTCTGGGAAAAGGGAGAAGTTTGTGTTTATAAATAATGCCAGAAAAAGAAGCAAAAGATTTGCATGCAGCCAAAGAACAGTAAGCAGTATTGAAGTGATGAAGAACTATTTGCATGTATCAGAAGTAGGTAGTGAAATAAAGTAAATTATTTTTCAGGATCGCTGTGAAGGCAAGTGTTCCAGTACACTATTTACTTAGTTTGAAAATTACTACGTATCTGGAAGTAGATACAAAAAAGACTGAGGACTAAATTAAAAGTGGAGGAAGCTGTCTGTAAAGGCTGAGTTAGTGGTAAAACAGTTGATAATGTCACTGAAGAAACTTCACAATTATGGGAAGCAGTATTATTTAACAAAAGATTTGGATTTTGCTGACAAGGTTGCTTCCTAAGTGTCTACTTCAATTTACATATAATTAATGCCTGAAACACACTGTACACTATTGTAAGAAAGATGGAATTAATAACCTATTTTAGGGGAAAAATATCTAATGAGCATCTTAGTAACTGTCAACTTTAGCTTTACGCTAGAATGCAAAATATACAAGAGATGAGTTCATTTACATACTTTCACATGCAAGTGAAATGATTATATCCACAAGTAATAATGATGCAAAACCCAGGAACAGGGTGCTTACCAATTAAACAAGGTTTAATTATTGAAAAATTTTGCTTTAAAGACTAAATGTTACTCTTCAACCCAGAGGTTATTTATACCTCAATGTGAATATGAAAGCTAGACATTTCCAAATGGAAAAAAGAAATCAATTGCTGTCAGAGGAAAATGCCTCAGGAAAACATTAATTATTATTCTGCATGCATTTGACAAATGCTGAGCTGAAATTAGTGTAGTTGGGTTTCTTCAAAGTTCTTAAAGTATTAGGTAAATATCTAGGACATGCTAGCAAGGACATTTTTCACAACTGTTAATTTGTATCTTCTGCCATGGAAGATTTGTCCTTGGGCAGTTTGAATTAACTGCCAAAATGAAAAAAAGACATTATATATACAATATTTATAATGTAAAATATATATTTTATAATATAATTTATATTTATTTATGCCTGTTTGTAGCTTTTAAATTGTTAGATATAGCATTTATATCTAACATATATATATAATCAATATAAGATTGATAATAAGTATTATGTCCTCCCATTTAGACTCCAAAAAGAAAATGAGTGCTAACAACAGAACTTGAATTCCTTTTTCTTTTTTTAAATTTAAAGTATGTTAGTTGTTGCCTTTAACCTGCTTTCCTCAAACATAAAAGGTCACTTTTGTGTTCTGTTTGATTTTCTTTTGGCTGGTTTTTGTGTTACTGGGAAGGGGAGCAGGGGTCACGTGTGAGAGAAGAGTGGTTTGGTTTAGTTAACAAAACAAGCAAACCCACAAAAACAAATTCAGCCTTATATTGACACATCAACCACTAGAGATTCATGAGGAAAACGTTTTACTGTCCTTTAAAAATGTCAGAGTTGTTACATTTGTACTAGGAGCCCAGTAATGCCCATCTATGTTATTTATTTCCTTTCTTCCATGCATTTGGTGGTGCTAGATGCGAATAATCTAAATGCTGTATGTATTAAATCATATTGACCCATTGCAAAGAAAAGTTTGATAATGTCAAAAACATTTTTTGCATAGTTTGGTTAGGTTTGAAAAATGTTATCTGCTCTTGCATAGATCGTGTGCTAACAATTGACATGGAATAGATGTAATATTAATTGTTTGGTGTAGTTTTTATTGACCATATTTCAGTGTAAGTGCTACTGAAATAACTTTTAATAGCTGAAAAAGCCTTGGCAAAAATTATTTATTAATTTTGTACAATGCTTGAGATTTGTAAGATGCTGTGAAAGGTTAAACCCCAACTTTTTTCAAAGGAAAATTGATCAGTGCTAAAATGTCAACTGTCTAGGTACAGCAGCATACTGGCATGCAAACACTGCTCTCTTATTTCAGGTTCCCCAGCTGCATAGCATTTGCATTGTGACATTTTGTTACAACATTAGCAGGGCAGCTGATGTTTCAAAATCAATCAGTTTGTGTTGGTATGAGACAGCCTGCAACTTAGTTGGATGTTAAAGGTGTTTCTCTGAAATGTAATTAACTTGAATTCTGGGGTTATGGCAGTATCTGCATCTCATGACTTCTTAGTGGTGGTTGCAATATCATAGGACTATGTAACATTATGATTCTGAAATATCTTTAAAAAGAAAAAAAGGTAAACCAAAGGCTTTCTCAGAAGTATAAAACCTTTCTAGACATTATATCTGAAATTCAATTATGGCAAGTATTTTGGTACCTGGTGCTCTAAAATGCCTTACTGGAGAATTCATATCCTTTAAAATTACTTTTTAGAGAATAACAAGCTAAAATTCAGGTTTGCTTGAAAATGAAGTTGTTTTAAAGTTTTGGAGTTTCTATTCATCAACAGTGCTTCTAATCAGAGAGAAATGCATTAAGAAGCCTTTTATGCTATTACTTCCTCCATTTGGGCTGTATTCTGGAAAGAAATGTACATCAGAACTAATTTTTGTCACTCAAGGCAGTTAGATTGCAGTGGGAAAGAGATGTTACCTGAGCGATTTGTTTGAAATAAAGTGTCAGTGCGTAGTAGTTTCCCTTTTTATATAAAAGCGTGGCCTTGACTATGTGTATTGAGAAGCACTTGTAGTTGGACTTGGTATAAGTGGAGCTGAGACCTAAAGGCCTGTTATGTACTGTAATCATGCTGGATATGTGCACGGTTCATGTTCAAGGCCAGGCTGGATGGGGCTCTGAGCAACCTGGTGTAGTAGAAGGTGTCCCTGCCCATGACAAAAGGGCTGGAACTAGATGATCTTTAAGGTCCCTTCCAATCCAGGCCATTCTGTGTTGATCCTAAATATTATAAATATGTGTGTAGCATGTGTGTCTGATGTGTGTAGTGTGTCTATAATAATATAGTGAATATTACAACACAGTCCTTAAGTGAGTAGAACTAAGATGTTTTTACAGCATTATTTTTAACCTATTCTCTATCTTAAAATGGGGATGAGGGGAGGAAAGCTTCCTGGAGATTGTTTTCCTTTTGATCAAACAGAAGGATGGATAAACTAGGAATAAGGAGAGAAATCCTGAATTAAGGTAAATGCTTTAACAGAAAACATCTTACTGTCTTCCCTTGTTTTTCAGCTGTTCCTGGTGAAGGGGGAAAGCTGGGATCTGTAATTCTGACTGTCAGATATGCCATGGCTATGATGCTGTCAATAAAAAACCCCATATATGTCAGGCTTTGGTTACATGAAAGCTAGATTGATAACATCTGGAAAACATCTTCAAATGCTGGCCAAACAGATCTTTGAATAAAGTTTGTCTAGTATTAATGAGTTAGTTGAAACAAATGTAGTAGTGTTAAATAGCTATCTCTATATGAAGTCTCTTTTTAAAAAAATTTGGTAGAAACACATGTATAGGTATAGTAGTGTTGGATTAGCAGAGTAAAACCTGATTTTGTTTAATTCCACAAAAGATAATTTCTAATTGTATACAGTTCCTTTGGATATACTACTATCATATTATATTTTACTCATATATTTGTTTTCATTTATCTTTTTTATCATTTTACCTTATTTCCCTCTTGCAATTCACTGCTGTGCAGGCTCATACTCATCTGGGTGACACACTTAATGAAATCAAATAGACCACAGTCAGAGGTGTGAGAAGGAAGACTTTGTTTCTAACAGATGTACAGCATAATGTTCTTTAATCATTATCTAAGAATTGAATATTTGAGGAGCAATGCAGTTAGTAGCACCTCTGTTTTCTGCCAGAGCCTGTTTGTTAGATAGACTTTAAATTCCTGAAAATAGCCTTATTATTTAGTCTTTAATGGAGATGAATAGTTCAAATCAGGACCTTTAGCATCAGGTTTGAAGAAGAAAAAGTTTTCCCTTCCTCTGTCTTACTGGTCACCATGTCAGACCCTGCTTTAGCTCAGCTCTAAGCTAAGCTGAGTTTGTTTCTGACTTCTTTTTTTCTCAAATGTTACCATTGTATTAGAAATTTCAGCAAGATACAGTGTTAGCATCTTGTTAAATCTTGTTAGCATCTAGTTAAAATTACATGAATTTTAGTGTGACCTTACAGAAATGCGGTGGCCTAATGTCACATTGAGAAGGCTTTTGTGAAGTCTACATCCTTAGAACCATGTCTTTATTTAGTTCATGTATTCATTTTCTACACACTTATTAACATTGATTAAACTGTGGTATAATTGCTATCGTCTATAGAAACAAAGTTGTTGAGTCTATGTTAGCGTCAAAATTTCCACTGTATTTAGTTTCAGATTTCTCAGGGAAAATTCAGTAGAGGTGTAAGTTATTGGTACATTTAAACCTGCTATATAATTTTGAGGGTTTGAGTTTGGTTGTGTGTTGTTGTTTTGGGGTTTTTTGGTGATATTTTTGTTGGGTTTGTGTTTTGTTGTTGTTGTTGAGGATTTTAAATACCGTTTTTGTGCAAGCCAGTAGCGGTTTTTTGACTCCTCTAAGATAGACAACAAAGCTTTCAAAATATTGTGAAATCTGTACTTAAGCTGAAATTTATCAGCCTCTTATGGGAGTAAAATGAGTATATATATGTAATGGTGGATTGACTCTGGCAGGAAGTCCTCTCCCTGCCCTTCCAACCTTTCCTAGAGAAGAAGTTCAGGAAGGGCAAAAATAAGAAAACTCATAGACTGAGGTAAAAACAATTTACTAAGTGATAAAAGAAGAAAAAAACCACAAGTGATGCTCACCACCAGCAGACTGATGTCCAACCAGGCCTTAAGCAATGGCTAATTTGGAAAAACTGCTCCTTAGTCTTATTGCTGAACATGATGTTCTAAGGTCACAGGTGATAGTAGACTTTTTAAATTTACACTTTAGATACTTCCTTTTTCTTATGTTGTTAAGTATTCTTTCTCCTTTCTTAATTTTAAATGCTGTGTGATATGGTAGTGACCTTGCCCTGATCTGCATCACTCACCCCAGCTTTCACCATCTCAGCTCAGCTCTGAGGTGTCCACACGGTCTTGTCTGCGACTCACTCTGCTTCCTGCTCTGATGAACCAGGCCCTGAGACTGGAAATATCTGAAGTTGGCAGTGTTTTATGTTCTCTCTAAATGAAACTGCTTCAACGTGATTAGAATTTGGAGCTATGCTGTTTACTTGACAACATTTCGATGTCTTTCATGTCTCTAAAATATCCAATGTCATGTTGTTCCTTTTTTTTTTTTTCCCTGGTAAAATAATCTTTATGTTGAGTACCATATTGGGATGAAAGCAAAGCTGTGCTTGCAGGAATTTATCTGAATTTCATTTCAGAGTTGTTGGAAAAGGTCTTCGGAATCTTAGTTTGGATTCTGTAATAAGTGTCATATTTTAGAGAAATGCTGTTGAAAACATGAAGTTCTTGGCTGCTTGAAAACATGAGCAATAATCTAACATCACCTTTGTAAAAGCTGATTTTCTTGACACTGTGGGTTGGTTAGAAAAAATATAATTGTGAGGAACGACTTTATATATGAAAATGTTAAGTTTTATTTTTATAATCCAAGTAACTTAAAGCAAAATGTGTTCTTTCAGTTAAAATTGTTCAAATATTTTGGTGAGATTTCCTCAACTGTGTTTAAAGAAAGCTATCCTTAGTTTTAGGATAACTTTATCTTAGTTTAGAACAGTGTCATGAGGATCCCATATCTTAATGAAAATAAACATTTCATCTAACCTTACAAAGTGTTTGTTCTAAGATTTCAAAGGTGTTAGATCTTATTTTCACTTCAAAAAACTTCAGGATCACTAGTTCTGTCTCAATTCCTACAAGTCTCCAAAACGAGTTTTAAACTAGTGTTTCTCTTCATTGATAGTATTTACGTAGCAATGTAGTTTTAATGTATATATAACTTTAATGTCAATGTTTTTTCAGGTTTTGAATGTTACTTTTCTTTGCTACTTACATCACTGTCCAGTTTGACTTCCATAAACAGGTTGTCATAAATGTATTGTTTATAGCAAGGACATTTTTTTCTGATTAAATGTGATATTTCAAGTACTGTGTAGAGAAAAACACTGTATGCTTGTCTCATGTCAAAGAATGCATATGAATGTGAGTGTGCTCACAAGTATTATTTTTTGTATCATTTAAGTTATTAATGGAAGAGAAGCAGATGATATTTCATGTAATTCAGTCTCTGTTCTGATTTTAGCCAAGTGGAATAACTTGGCTGGTGTTTAGAAGGCTTCCAGGTTCTTTTCAAACATTACTTTCTGTTTTTCTGATGGTGTTTGAAACAAAATTAGAGGTTTCCTTAATGGGGACATGAATATAGAACAATAAGTATATTGACCTTTAAAATTCAGTGGTAAAAAGACAAGTTTTTTATCAAAAGAAACTTCTGAATAAATACAGAGCTTACTGAATTTTTAATATACCACATGCATCTCAATCTAGCTCCATAAAATAAGGGAATGTGGATCATGCTTTAATTGCCAAGATAGCTGCCTTTTAAAAAAGGAAGATGAATGGATTGCTGAGACTGGCTGATTACCTTTTCTGCAGCAGCCAAATTGGATGAGTACACTTGGGTTACCTGGGACTGAGAAGAGCCACGTTGTGAGGCAGAGATTGTTGCAGTCCGGGGCTGCATCAACAGCTGGAATGGCCCCTTCCCCGCTGTCCCTGTGTTCAGAACTTTCAGCTTTCACTTGACAGACAGCTCTTTCGAACCTCCTCTTATTTAGCTGGTGGATGGTATTGCAAGCTTGAGGTATCAGTTTAAGATTTGATCCCAGTCTGACTTCTGTCTGGCAGCAAAGGTTATGAAATGGATGTGTGGTCCCTCAGGAAAATATTGAACTTCATCCTCACACAGTGTAGCTATGAGACAATGGAGCTCTACATGGAGTTTCTTAGAGTTACAACTAAACCCCTGTACCCAGACACTGAGAGTGGCTTTTTCTGGGGCATATTTATTTGTGGGTTATAAAGATAAGTTGCAGCCTACTAGGTAGTCCTGCTTCAGTGCTGGACTTTACTTGTATGTTGGAGGAAGCACGGTAAAGCCAAACTATTGGTGCTAAAAATGGTGGCTTTTTGTAATGGTGGTTTGTTTGTTTTACAATAATATTTTTAATTAGTATATCTAATAATGCATGCTATTTTTGAGTTACCTGTAAGATAATCAAGAACTTGATGGTGATTTATACAATGTGAAATATGTTGAAATTTTAAATTTGTACAGAGGTAGTTTTCAAAATACAGTCTAACTTGGTAGCCATAGAATCATTAAATGCATGTTGTATTAAATATTCCATATTAAGTGTAACTCAGAATTATCTGAAGTGCTCATGTTTATAACTTTTGTAGGTGAGGATAGCCACCTATATACAGATACTAAGCAAATTTAATACATGTATTTTCCCAATTCTTTTAGTTAATACACCAACTAACTAGTATTCTGCAAGAGTGTGACATGTATTTTTTGATCTACAGATTATTAGGTTTATTTTTGCAGAGAAAGTTTGAATGCTTTAACTAGTCATGTGAATGAGTTATAAGAAATATTTATTTTAGAACAGTCAAATTACAAGATAAAAGTTATGCCCATTTAAAAAAGAACAGTGTATACAGAGGCATATCTATATAAAAGTCATATAGTGCTAAATAGTATGTAAATTCCTTTTATACAAATGTAAATTTTATATAATATGGCTTCATGGAATATATTTACATTATGTGATTCATTGAAGGCTGTCTAGGCAGAACATGATTTCTAGTTCAAATATATTTGGAAAAAAGTATACCACTTTTGATTACATCTTCCTATTTAATTCGAATAGCATTATAATTTTAGAAAAATGTTTCTTCACTGTTTGTTAACTTGTAAATATTTCTGCTGACTTGAGATTCTGAAAGGCTGTGCTTAGTTATTTTTAATAGGAGAAATTGTCTTACCCAATGTTGTGTGAAGTTGTACCAACGCAGAGTGACTTCTTACATAATTCTGGTTTTTGCTATTACTTTTTTTAAGCTAATATTTTATTAATTGAAATTCTGTTTTCTTCCAGCTGACAGCACGATCGCTACCTTCCATACAGTCTGATGAGAGACTACAACCTCTGCTTAATCATCTCAGGTAGCATAAACTGAAAGCATGAATATATTCCTTCATACAGATTAAAGTAATTGTATTAGTAGAATGCTTTAGGTAGAGGTTTTTTTCAGACACTTCATCTGTGTGATTG
The DNA here is from genome assembly GCA_013397135.1 of Pachyramphus minor. Classification (NCBI taxonomy): domain Eukaryota; kingdom Metazoa; phylum Chordata; class Aves; order Passeriformes; family Tyrannidae; genus Pachyramphus; species Pachyramphus minor. Next base: position 169,970 of record VYXB01003266.1, on the reverse strand, counting down.
GCTTTGATTGAAAAAAACCCAAAAGTATCTCTTCAACTTAAGAAAAAGATCACAGAATATTCTGAATTGGAAGGGACCCACAAGGTCATTGAGTCCAACTCTTATGTGAATGACATGAAATATAGTTTATAGAACTAGTGTTGCTTCTAAGTAACAAAAAATTATTTGTAGCTTTTATAACATTTTTTACAGTAAGTGCAAAGTTGTTCAGGTTCTTCATGAACAAAACAGATTCCAAGTTACACTGCTCAGAGCATGGGTCTTCCTTGTTGCAAGTATTCTATGCTCTGTGCTGTTCTTGGAAGATTTCACTGTCATCGATGAATGGAGTCCTAATTTGTTCTTTTAATGGACCTAAGGAGGTTGCTGAAAGTGAACCATCAGAGTATTCTGCCTCACTCTTTAGTGGTATGTATATATATATCTATATACTTTCTACTGTGTTTTTGGGAAAGGGAAGAAGAAAGAAAAAACACTTTCCTGATGTTCTTCAGGTTAAGAATGTGGTCTCTCTCATATATGTGATTGCTTTTTACCACTATATATGGGAGAGTTTTCTTACTAAGGTAGTATGCAGGAGGACAAGAGCCATACAATTAGAGGGAGATGGCTTAGAATCATAGAACAATTTAGCTTGGAGTGAGCCTCTGGAGATGATTTAATGGTTAGATCAGGTTGCTCAGGTATTTATTTCTGTTGAATTTGTAATATCTCTAAGGATAGAAATTTACTTAAATATTGGATGTCAGTAATGAAATCTCTGTTTTTGAACACGTACAGCTTTGCATTTAGATCACTGAAATTATGTTGAATGAATTAGAAATGGAATTGTTGAAGCTCCATCAAGGCAGCACTGCACAGGAATTAGGACGCAGATCTAGTTAACATGTTCCTTATTTCCTGTGGTGCTCTACTGCTTGAGGTATCTGTACCCAAAACCTGACACTTTATTTTGATTTTTAAATAAGTCTCATAATTTTTAATTTATAGGAAGAGGTTTATGCTTTGTTGTTTTTAGTGGAAATCAGAATAGTAAAAATAGCTTTTGTTGTCTCTCTGCTTATTTACATATGATTGACCTTTGTTCAAGAGCAGTGAATGAAAACAAGTATTGCAGTGTAACTGTTATATAGCTGATTAGGGATACTTCTGAATGCCAATTACCTTCAGTGTTCTTATTACCATACATCTCACTGGGATTTTAAAAAAATATGCCTCAGTGGCATACTTTTCTCCATTTGAAGATAAAGAGCAATTAAGTTAGCTTTTTATAAACTTTGCTCTCTAGGAGTAATTACTGAGAAATTGGAAATTTCTTCTGATATATGCTATGCATCTATGTAAGTGAAACTGTCTTTCAGTATTACAGCAATCAATCTTGTCTATTATTTTTTTTTAAATATGGGAAAAGGCTGCAAAAAAAACCCCTACTTTAACAGAAATACTGTATCCCACATTTATGCTACTTTTTGTACATTCTTATGTTACCTTGGTAAGTATGGTACACAACTGGTAAGTTACGTTCATTTTGCTTTCGTGAAAATGGAGGGACTGATTCCAGTATTTTTTGTCACCAATTGGAAAAAATTACACAAATGCTTCCAAGTTCTCTTCTTGCAAGTTCCTTTAAAATAGAGAAAATACATCAAACCTTACAACTTGAAAAGCAGGCTCTGGCAGTAAACAGACAGGTGACCAAATAGGTCATCTTTGTTCATTTCTGTGAATCTGTGATTCATTGTGCTTCATCTTACTCATAAGAAAAGAGAATATTAGTTAGTTGTAGACTTTCCTCTGCCTTCATTGTGTGAATTCTTACAACAGTATTTTATTTTTGGCGTATGTCAATAGAACTCTATCAAGGGAGCAAAAGCTTAGATAGAAATGTATGAAAAGAGCATACAGTTGAAGGTTACAGAGTGTTGTTTACTTGCAAAACCCAACACATATGTTGGCACCTATTCATATCTGCTTGTGACTTACAAATTAGCTAGTCCTCAGAAAAGGTGATCTTACATTGGATTATGTCCTCATAGATACTGTAAACCATGCCCTTTTTTTTTTTTAAATGGACATAACATGTTTTGTAATTGGATAGTTCTGGACTAAATATGTATTTTGTTTGTGATTAGATTCTCTTTTTGTCCAATTCTGTTTCATTGGTGCTTTCTAATACTGCTTGTACTAGAGCAAAAAAAAAAAAAAGAACATTTTTAGTTAAAATGTTAAAACATTTGCTGCAAGGTTGTGTTTAGGGATTTCCCATGCTCACAGTAGGCTACAAAGAAATTTAAATTGCTAAAACTGTAGCATTTTAATAGAGATGGAAACTTTGTCTAAATGCATGAGAAGAACACTTTTGCAATTCCTGCTTTATAAGGGGTGTGTGATGACATTATAGGGGTATAACACTCTACTGTTTAAAATCTTCAGCAGAAATAATTTTGAATAGACAAAACCTGTTGTATGTAATCCCATCGAACTACTATAGGACTGGGCCTGTTTATGAATTACAGGAAGAAGCTGAGTTGACTATATTTAGTCTGGTTAAAGAGAGGCTTAGGGATGATGAAATAGCAGCTTACGACTCTTTGAAGGACAAACATCATGGTATTGGAATTGTCGATGGAGCCAGAGGATATAACAAATTGCAGTGGTCACATACAGCAGCTTGGGAGATTCAGATCAAACACTCGGAAAAATGTCTGTACTAGAATGATAGTGCAGCAAATTGGTCAGTGATATGGAATCTTGGTTCATAAAGATTTTTAGGATTCAGCTGGAAAAAGCCACGGCTCACCTGACTGGTGTTTGTAGTAATCCTATTTAAAGCGGGATGTGGGACTAAATGCCCTCCTAAAGTCCTTTACAACCAACCTTTATATGATTCTATGAATTCTGTCTTCAAATGATAGTTCATAAGGTTGGTACAGAAATCAAGTGTTTTGCAAGACTAGATTTTTTTAATGGATAATGCAATACCCATGCAGATATATTCACCCTTCATCTCACCTATGCTCATCTCACAAGCAAGTAAAGAAGAATGCACACCTTGATGGACTGTTGTCATTTATTATCTTCAACACCTACAAGGTGCCTTTCATACCCTCACTAAATCTCATAATATACTAACGCATCTGTGAATAATACAATATTTATCAAAACCATCTTACAGCTGTTTATTTGAAAGACATAGATCCTGTTCTTGGAAGCACAGCTGTGCAAATGTATGCATTGATCTTTAGTTGCAAGATATTTTAGAAAACTTCTGGTAACTAAGATATTGGATTTTAGAAAAGCAGATTTTGAGTGATTGAGGCAGGCTGAATGGAGACAAGAATTTATATATGGAGATAAAATGAAAGTTTTTAAAGTGAAAAGTGAAGACATTGCTGCTTGCATTCCAGTAAACCACAAAAATAAATAGGTGAGTAAGAAGGTCAGGAAGTAAGCTCAAGAGCTATGTCAAATAAAAAAAAGAAAGGATGAGAAATAAGAGCTGAAACTGAAAGCAGCAAATATGAGAAAGTGAGAATGATCACAAACCTGGTTAGTTCGTGTTGTAATGTGTTTTCAGACCAGCAGTAGGAACCTGTTTGCCTACATTTAATGATGTGAAAAAAATGAGGACCATTGTTCATAGAACAAAGAATATCTTAGATTTTTTATTTTTGCAAGAGTCTTGAGATTTTTCTACCAGAAATGTAGAGAAAATAATGGCAATCTGTGGAGAAAGCAACGTGATTTTTTTTTTTTTTAGTGATGAACCCAAGGGCCTTGGGGAATCTCCACTGTAGAAAATCAGAAGACCTGGCACCTGAAACTGCAAACCTGAAAGCTTTAGTCCCTTGAGCTCCTTGGGACAGGAATCCAAGAGCTTAGCTGCCAAAGGCCATATGACTAGTGCTGGCCTTTGTGCCTAACCCCAGTCTACCACATAAAGCTCATATTCTTTTTCAGAGCACCACCTTTGAAGACAATTTGTAGGGTTCAGCTCTTTGGTGGGAAGTGTCAGCTATCAAGAAAATTTGACCTTGCAAAGGTCATATGCTCCTTTTTAATGTAAAAGATTAATTACTTTTCCTGCCTGTGTACCAGGATGAAAAGATTTGATGTTTTCAGAGTCTGAAAAGTAGAATTTCTTCTTCTCCACCTCAACCCCTCTTAGCACTGAGTTTTCGCTCCTTGCAGTAGAGTTTTCTAGCAAGTCCAGATGTAATGGTCAGTAGGATTCAGAAAGCATGTCCTCTTTTAACAGTAACTTCTGAAGTCTTACTTTGTTCACTTGTAGGAAAACTTGTGTCTTCTCTTTGGACCTTCTCTTTGCAGGCCAACCCTTTCTATGGAAGCTAGGAAAAAGTAATTTTCTTTAGCTTAGCAATTTTTTTCAGTATTAATATGATTCTAATAAATACTTCAGGATATAAGCAGGTGATCTAAAATGATTATGGTGGAGCAGTTTAAGAAGTTACCAGCTCTTATCCTGGGATGTGATCATTTATTGGTTTTCCTAATTGCTTGTTTAAAAAAAAAAAAAGTTACCGAAGAAACAGATGTTATCTTTTTGTTCTGTGCTTCAGTTGTAATGTTTTTAGTACTGTGATTTCTGTTTTGTTTATAGTTTACCTAAGTAAAGTGATGCAGATCTGTTTCTACAAGGTAATTTAGATAATTCTGTAGTAAAATCAGTAGTAATAGACATACACAGGTCGAATACTTTAAATTATTTATCTTATTGTGTATTATCTTCTTGTGTAATGATAAAAATCTATTAAGTACAGCAGGCTTTCCTAGTGCTCCAGTGTGTGCCAGAAATAAGACTAAAGAATAAATGAATGCACTATAATTAAACAAACTATTTGTACTCTGGTAAAGTCAACTGTTCATTATATGCTTTTCATACTTTACAGTATTGAAATGCCACAAAATAATTTGCAGCACCTAGTATTGTCATTTAGCAAAATGTCTTTTTTTTCTGGAGGTAAAATCTGCACTCTGTCAAAAGATTTAAGAAATGATCCTTAAAAAAAAATTAGTTAAAAAATCCCTCTTGCACAAAGGTATTTGTTCTTACCCAGGTTTTGCAACCTGCTTTTTGGACCAGTATGCTGTATCCAAAGCCCCTGTTTGCTTTATTGTCTGCTGTTCTGTCAGCTCTTGACTTTGGTTGTGTTCTGCTGTAAGCATTTCTTTGGTCCTGTTCTGCAGCCCTGCATACATCCTCATTCAAGAAGTCTATGTGTATAAAATTAAAACCTGGGCATTAGATGTTGAATTTGATTTGACGTTACTTTGACAATCTTTATTGTGTGACTGTCTCTGCTGTAGTGTAGGGTTACAGCTGGTTGCATGGAGTTAGGAAGAGCACTCCCAGCAGCTTGAGGTAGGTGATTCTTCCCTCTGCTCAGCGCTGGTAAGACTGTATGTGCAGGGCTGTGTCCAGTCCTGGTGTCCCCACTATATATAAGAAGGGGCTGAGAGAACTGAGACTGTTCAGCCTGGAGGAGATGTGTTTCAGGACAGTGTGGGTGTGAATCTTAGCAATGCATATAAATAAGTGTCTGTATCAGAGGAAGAATAAAGAATACAGAGTGAGTCTCTTCTCAGTGGTATCCAGTGATAGGCCAGGAGGCAATGGATACAAACTGATATACAGGAAATTCCACTTAAAACATAAGAAAATGAATTTTTATTGCCAGGATGGTCAAACATTGGAACAGGTTGCTCAGAAGTTTGAGTCTCTGTCCTTGGAGATGCTCAAAACCCAACTTGATGAGATGCTAAGCAACTCGCTGTAGCAAGCACATGTCTTGAGCAGGAGGCTGGACTAGATCATCTTCAGTAGCCTCTCTCACCCTGAACAGTAACATGATCCTGTGATCTAAATTCTGTATGACCCCTCAGCACTCTTTCCGGACAAAGAGGGTAGGGAGGGCTTCTTTCTATGTTGGCTCTAATGTCGGTTTTATAAGTCTTAATTACTTGGTTTCTGGTTTTGCTGATATAAAATAATTGCAACCCATAATTGATAAAATAATTTCTTTCTAAGTTTTTAAACTTAAAATAAATTTTTTTTTGAGCAGCTTTAAATTATGTTCTACTGTTTGCTTTGTTTTTCAGCCATTCTTATGTTGGCCCAGATTACAGCGTCCAAAAGAACACTGGAAAAATTTCTCTAGAGCAGATTGATGCTGTAAGTCCTCTGTGTTTCTGGAGTTACGTAATATGTTGAAATATAACTTTCTAAGTTCAAATACTCCATGTACAAACAACATAAAAAGTGTTTCTCTTTTTCTTATTCATATTTTATTTGTAACTGTTGAATGAAATTGTGATAAAGTTCAAAATGGAGCAGAATTAACTAAAAATGCCTCTAATCAGAGTTTAAACTGGAGCTATAATGAATTGCTTAATTTTCTGCTTAATTTTGTGTACTTTCACAAATACCTAACATAATTATAAGCTGAGTTTAACAATTTTTTCTTATTTAATAATCTTGCAACCCATGATGTTTAGTTTATGATAATTGCATTGCAGTCAGTATTTTCACTGCTCTTTTTTTGACTTACAGAAGGGGTTTTCAAAACAAAGAAGTAAATAAAATGGATTGTAAAACACCACACATGAATGTTATAGAGTCAATTAAAAATGCATTGTAACTATTTTATCTGAATTTTAGGAATTGTGTGTGTTTTCAGTGTCCATCTTAACCATTACAGAGTTCCTATCTAGTGAATTCCATGGCATGACTCAGAGCTAAAAAATAAAAATGCAAAGCCTAAGTAAACTTGAATGTTACGTTTTCTGTTCTCTGAGGTCTTGCTTTATGCCAAATAGTATTTTTCAGGGAGTAAAACCTGCAGATTAGTTGCAAAGAATTTTACTCCTATTGTTTTTCAAAGATTTTTTTTTTTTTTTAGATCCCCTTCCCTAGTCCCCAGAAACTCTTATCATAGGTCACTTTGCCATTCCAGCAGCTAAAATAAGGAAGAGACAAGAAATATTGTAATGGAATTGTGGATATGTTTTTCCTGACAGCAGTTAAACCTGTGTTACTTTGTAGCTGAAGATAGTCTGTATTCCTCTGTCCTTTGAATTTTGTCCTTGACATGGTTACTGCATTTGATGGCTTACAGCCGCACTTGTGTTATGGTCAGTCCCAAGGCTCTCTGTACACACATAGCTTTTCTTCCAGCCATTGGCAGTTTCAAGTGGAGCTAGTTAATAATCACAAGAAGCATGTATCCTACAAATTAAATGATCAGTATGCCTTAAACAGGAATTTTTCTCCTGCCAGCTTTCTGTGAAGTCGTTCCCTCTGTGCATGCGGCAGTTGCACAAAGCGCTGCGCGACAGCCATCACCTCCGTCACGGGGGCCGGATGCAGTATGGGCTGTTCCTAAAGGGCATCGGCTTGACTCTGGAACAGGCACTGGAGTTCTGGAAGAAGGAGTTTATCAGAGGAAAAGTAGATGCAGATAAGGTAACGCAACAAATGAAAACTATCTAAATATGTGAATGGGAGGATGTAGTTGATGTGCATGTTGTGCTACTGATTTGAATAGGTGCTTGTTAAAGTAAGTAATTGGGCAAAAGGCACAGTAACGTATGTTAAAGGTAGGGGATTTTTTCCTCTCTTTGCTTATGATTTTAGTAATTTTATTGGACATTTGCCTGAACTATGGGTAAAAAAGGCAAGCTACAACGAGGCTTTTTATTGATGAGGACTAGAAATATCTTAGTTTACCATTAGATTACTAGGAAGCCAATGTCCTTTATGAAATACAGGTACTATGTGACTAAATTAATTCACCAAACAGGTAAGTGACCATAAACATCTGAAAGACAAGGTTAGCCTTTTTTGTTGTTTGATTAAAAAATATATTAATTGGACATCTGTGTGTGAGGTAGGCTTGCCTTAGCAAATTTACAGTCTAAGAATAAAAAAAGAAACTGCAGATGAATGGAGACAGAGCCATATGTTCAAGAAAATGGTGAAAAAATGCTGTTTGGTGCATTATTGACATATTATTCATTGGCCTAACCCTTGCTAATATTGTTGAGAGTATCGAGTGAGGAAGGTGTAACATATGCTATGTGTCATATATGCTGTCTCTTTGGGAACATGAAAAATATGTGCTGATTTTTAAAGGATTGTGACCTTCTCCTTAACTTGAACAGCTTAGGTAGAATGAAGCAGGCTTCCTCTGGTTTTCTAGCTCCTTATATGTGATATGATTTAAGAGGAGATACTTAATTTGTTAAAAAAGAAATCCAAAGTGCATTTCTGTACAAAAGTTTCAAGAACAGCTCTGAAGAGAGGTAATAAAATTTTTAGTGGAATGCCAAATACTTTCTAGTTGTATTGAGTTTGCATGGCCAGATTTTGGTGGTGGATGAGACTACAGGGATATGGCTTCTGTGAGAAGTTGCTAGAAACTTTTTTCATGTCCGGCAGAGGCAATGCCGGTGGCTTCAAGATCACTGGTCCAGTGATGGGCATAGCAATTCTGGGACATTCTGAACGTATGCAAGAAGGAGAAAGAAAAATTTTGTGCAATAGCAGCTTCATCCAGAGAGAGAAGAGTTAAGACTACATGGGAGGAACAGCTCTGCATGCCCCACAGCCTTGCAGAAGGAGGGGTAGGAGGTGCTCCAGGCACCAGAACAGAGATTCCCCTGCAGCCTGTGGTGCAGACCATGGTGAGGCAGCTGTGCCCCTGCAACCCATGGAGGTCTGTGGTGGAGCAGAGATCCATCTGTAGCCCATGGAGGACTCAAGGCCAGAGTAGGTAGATGCCCAAAGGAGGCTGTGATTCCATAGGAAACCTGTGCTGGCGCAGGCTCCTGGCAGGACATGTGGCCCCAGGGAGAGAGGAGCCCACTCTGGAGCGGGTTTGCTGGCAGGACTTGTGACCCCCACAGGGGACCCACGCTGGAGCAATCTGTTCCTGATGGACTGCACCCCATGGAAGGGACCCACATTGGAGCAGTTNACCTGAGGAGCAATGAGTGGCAGAGACAACGTGTGATGAACTGACCGGAACTTCCATTTCCCATCCGCCTGCATCACTGAGTGGGAGCTGGTAGAGGAAATCAGGAGTGAAGTCAAACCCAGGAAGAAGGGAGGCGTGGAGGGGAAGGTGTTTTAAGATTTGGTTTTATTTCTCATTACCCTACTCTGATTTGATTGGTAATATATTAACTTTTCCGCAAGTCAAGTCTTTTGCCAGTGACAGTAACTAGTGAGTGATCTCCCCACATCCTTATATCAGCCCATGAGCCCTGTATTATATTTTCTCTAACCTGCCCAGCTGAGGAGGGGAGTGATAGAGCAGCTTCAGTGGGCACCTGACTTCCAGCCAGGGTCAACCCATGAAACTCGTCGAATTCAGGAAAATCCAGACTTTTCAGTTGATGTTTCCTGTGCTTAAAGGAAATAGAAAGAATAAAAACAAGTTATTAGAAACATAAACTGTATAAAGATACACATTTGTTATTTCTGTTTTCAAAAAATACTGGGAGAACATACCTGATTCCACTGACTTGTGCTTTGACCAAGTATGTACATGCACATGTATGAAGACACGTACGCACATGTATGAAGACATATATGCACCTTGGATCCTATTTTCCATCACAGGTTTATGACTTTCTACTGTATCATCTTTGTTGATAGACCCTAGAAATAAAAGAAGTTTTATGATCCTATGTTTGGCATCAATATTAGCATATTGTGAATCAAGCAAGGGGTTGTAGTTCCTGCATTTGTCACAAGCAGGCTTCTATTTCCATGTAATTTTGGTTCTTCTCAAGTTCTAGATAATCAGCTTCAAACTGGGGTAAAAAAAGAAAACTGATTTTTCACACCTCTAAGTGAAATTAGTGGCCTGTAATTTTTCACAGTAAAATGTCATACAATGTTTAATGTCCTGAAAAAATTAAGATTAATACAATTGTTACTGGTATTTTCTTCTTTTGACATTTTTATTTTCTGGCATTCATGCCATTGTTCCTTTCCTGTAGAGTGGAGATAATTATACTGTTTTATCTTACTGGAGCATTGTGAATATATACATGCGATAATTTTTAAAGATTAAGGTGAATTATCTACTTACCAACTGGTATTTTGAAAAAAGGGAGTGTTTAATTTGCTGCAAATGATTATGATTTCAAAGTTGTTTGTTCACATTTGTTTTTGATGGATGCAACATCTATTCCAGTTCTCAGTCAGAAGAATTCTTGGCACACAACTTCAGTCTTTAGCAGGATGGAAGTTACCTTGAACGCATCAGCAGCAAACTGGAGTGCATGTCTCCAGGCTAAGCATAGGCACATTGGCAATTTGCACCAAAAAGATCTCCTGTGTTCTGAATCACTGATGTGAACATACCTCAGGGCTCATTGGTAAAAACACTGTAGAAAAATGCTTAAGGAATTATATTTTACCTTTAGAGAGAAATTTCTGAAGTATGTTGTAAATGAAGTGTGAAACCATGCAGTTATTGGGGGAAAAAAAGTAATCAAGTACTGCCTATAAAAATAGCACTGAAACTGCTACAGATGCTCTGTTGGTGGGGTGATGGGGAATGATCGTGTACTGGCATATTCACAAAGAGACAAATGCAGAGTGCAAAATGAAACTTTTTTTTATTCAGGCACTGCAATTAAAATTACTGTGCAAAATGCTAGGTTAAGAGTGCCTAAATGGTTAATTATTGTAGTTCAGATGAAAGGATCAACTGCCAAATAATGGTAGTTGTGTTACTTCTGACTGAATGGTTGTGCCAGTTGGCTTCATAACCTCAGTATTGTTTTAAGACTGGTTTGTTTTTACTATAAATTATAATCTTACTCTAAACAGACGGTAATTCTCTTAGATTCTTTCACATTCTGTCCATACTTAAAAACTCCTCATCCAATCCAAAAACATGGTGGGGGTGTTAGGGGAACACGTAACTCCAGTGTGCTTTAAAAATAATTGAAACACAAAAGTAATAAGATGACAAGACAAATTAAATAATTGCAGTACAGATGTAAAAATGATTAGATAGTTGAAAATAAAGTCCTTAGTAGCAAAGATCATTATAGTGGAGTTCATTACTTGGTTGTAACTGTTTTCAGATATTTTTGTATGACTAGTCTGTGAATGTGGAAAGGAAGAGTTGAACGATAATGCAGTACTTCGAATGAAGGAAAGAAGGAATGGAGAATCAGTTTCTTTAAGGGATTTTTCAGTTACTTCTTTCGCTAATAGCTTAGAATCGTGGTTTTGATACAGATGGGAGACTTTAAGGCAGCCCATCACTTTTTGCTTTCCTTTGCTACATATATATTTGTGATATATATTCTCTTTCTTAGCAGTAATTGGTGTATGGTGGTACAAAATGCTCTCTTCTAGTACTCTGGTTATTTACTGCTTTGTACAGAAGAAATAGTTGCTGTGTTGAAAAATAATTCCTTTGATATTGCAATTTGATATTGCACTGGCTTTTATTATTGTTGCATATACTACTGAAGTGCATCTTATAACTGCACGAGTTTGGGTTTTATTTATTTAAGAAATCTCCAGAACTTGTATGTTACTAAAAATTATCCTGATGTTAGAAAAGCTTTCTTGTCCTTGTGACTTCTTATTGAAAAGAAGACATGGCTCTTTAGCCCTTGTGTTTTTGGACTCTTTCCTGGGATGTGTTGACATTCAGACTAGTGGAGCATCTTATTCTTTCTGACTCAGTTTTCCAAATCAACTTACTGCAGTTTCATATGGCTTGTTGTTTTCTATAGCAGTTGATCACAAATGGCAAGAAGCAGGTTGTTTTCTAGTTGTCAGAGGTTCCTGTCTGAGATATGACTCTTCATCCTTTCCCACTAGTGAAGGTCCTTATGAGAAGCCATTTTGCTGCAAGAAGAAAGACAAAAGTTTACACAGATCAGTCTGTTGTTGGTAAAGAAACAAACCCTTGATAATTAAGCTTTTGAACTTCAGTTGATTAATATATTCTAGATGTTTCTTCCACTCATGATGGTCTTGTATGAAACTGAGGACAGACAATGTGATGGCCATATACTGCATCAATATGCAAGGGAATAAGTCTCCTACTCTCTTAAGTGGTGAAACTTTGGGATGAAGATACGTCCCAATGAGATAGTTCTAGTGACTTCAGTTTCCTGGCTCTTCGATTTCTTTTCCAGATGATCTTAGGAGGTTCTTGAGTCTGGAGCTGAGTGAGACTTTACCTTGATTGCAAACAGCTGGTGATGAATGTTTCTGCCAAGGCCAGCCAGAAATTCCATGAGGGTAAGCTTGGACAAGAGACCTCATGAGGTCCTTTCCAGCCTGAATTACCCTGTGATTCTGCAGATGGGTCTGAATCCAGGTGGAAGTATATTTTTGTGAGAGCCAGCCACTAGAGGGAGACAAGATCGTAAGAAATAAACAAATATAATGTATAGATATACATTAGAAGTGCTTATGCTCTAATGCTTTGTCTATACAATTATATTATTTAAAAGCCCTGTGTATTTAAATGAAAATAGGAATAGGTACTTGGTAATCTGCCAGGTCAGTGCTTTTAAGCTTGTACAACTGTCCACAGTTTATCCCAATCTGTCCCCAACTATTCCAATTTATAATGCATGGGTTATGGGGTTCTTTAAAATAACCTCCACCTCCTCAAATCCCAAGGAATATTTTCTTTATCAATCAGTTAGTTACATTTGGTTTTGGTATTTTGCTTTCTCATTTGTTTGCGATTTGGGGGTTGATTTGCTGTTACATTTTTATTTTTTACTTGCCTCCTTTATATTGGGTATTGCTGCCTACTATTTTGGGAACATATTTTGATTCATAAATCAGAAAAGGATCTTTATTCTGTCACATTTTTAATTATAATTCTCTAATTGAATGTAATTTGCTGCTTTTATTCTTGAATTATTTAAACTTTACAAATCCACAGCATGTTGAACAGCAAGCCTCCATATTTAACATCCAAGAGATAAAGGTATAAATTATAATTGAAAGTCTATAGTTTTTTAAAAATTATACATCAGTCATGTAAATAGGTAGCCAGGCTTGAATTCTCCTGAGATAAATAAAGGCTACTATAGAACCCCCAAAAAACCAGGTTTTTTCTTTTCTTTGATATATAAAATAAAAGTTTTATAAATGTGCAGCATATATTATCTGTAAAATCTCCTGAAATCTGTAGAAGTGGAGGAGTATGTCATGGTAACGAAGCATTAATATTGTAAAGAACATGTTTTTGCTCTCATTGCTTACTGGGGTCTAGATATTCAATTTCTTGATTAAATTGTATTTTTGTGTTAAACTTATAAAAAAAAAATAATTTTTTTTCCTTCCACCAATGCCTGTAAAAATCAGTTTCAGTAGAACGACTTACTATCTGTATTTTTACTATCTGTCTTTGATAATTTGGAATTTATGATTTCATACTCTAGTTGTGAGATAAGTGCTGTGGTAAAAATGTGCACTCTTTCACTTTAAGCACAGAATTGTGCTTTTCAATTTTCTCAGTTATTCTAGTAAAAACTGGAATTCTCAAATCTTTGTTGTGAAGCCAAAGTTATGGTGACATTTTCCCATGATTATTCACTTAAAGTACTTTCATTTGTTCAGCATTTTTTTTTAACCTGTTAAAAATGTATCTACCTTTACTTTTGATTTTCAGTTTTAATCATATGACATACATTAAAAAGCAAAATTTTGGGCAGTCTTTCAGCCTGTGGCATGTCTTAAGGAGAGAGAAGAGCTCTAGCTACATAATCACTCTTCCAGGACATCAGTTACAGTGCTGGCATAATTTTAGTGATGTTTTTAACTGTACTAGCTACTGTAAAAAGAAATAGGATCAGGTTTTTTAGTTGTAACATATTAGGCACCAAAATCTATGTTTAGTAAGCCAGTGTATGAGCTGATTAGTGATAAGGTTCTTGCACTGAGAAGAGTGAAAGCAATAATTATCTTTCCTGTACTAAAACTAATTTAGATCAGAATCTGCTCTCTTATTACTTGTTTTATTCCCAGCAACACCCATTGCTGTGGATACTCCATGCTGTAGTATCTTTTTAGAATTGTATGTATAAAAACAGATGTTGAAGCCAGACCTTGAATTTTGTAACATTCCTTTTGCAGTTTTGAACTGCTTGTCAGTCTTGCACGTTATTATAGCTGTAGAAAGACTGTATACTTGTCAGAAGAGGTTTCTCTTTTATTGGCACTCACAGCAGCAGCGAGAAAGTCATTCCATGACATTTTAAGAAAAGTAATGGATGGATTTACCTATCTGGTTGATAAATTTCTATGTTGAGGGATTGTGAAGTATCTAAATGTCACCAAATATAGAACCTTTAGCTGGTTCTTTCAAATATCTTCTTAACCATACAGCTCTCTCTCTAGCCATCTGCTGAAAAATACCTGTGGTATGTTACCACACATCACCAGTTAATGTATTTAAGCTCTTTGGCTATTTACCCAAAGTGAGATAGGGGATAATTGTTTTTGAGATGCAAATCTTTTAATCTGTATCTTTTTATTACCTGAATGGTAAGCTGAATGGCATAGCAGCTCTGTTCCGGTTGTGTTCCTCTGCTTTTTGAACAGAAAGGTTTTTCTAGAATAGTTTTTTAATCTTGATATAATTGTTTGAAAGAATATTTTAAAATTATTTTATTAAGCATTCAGATAAACTGACATCCAAAGCAAATCCCAGAATCCTGTATACTTTGCCTTTTTGTTTGATAATTGTTGTAATATCATATAGCTGTCGTATTCCATCTGTCTATATTCAGCCAGTAAATTATGGCTATATTTTATATTCAGTCATCCAGAAAAGCAGCATGTTGTATCAAATGTGTACTATGCTGATATACTGCAGTAGGCACAATGTAAATAAAAATGTATTTTTGCTTTCAGAATTAATTTAACATTCTGCCACGTCTTTAAAATCTGCTGAATCTCATAAATTAAGACAAAACAGCTCATCATACATTATTTGTTCTATGCACAATTATATTTTGCAAATTTAATATATTGATTTAGGAAAGTGAAATTACCATGAGAGGGCTTAAGTATTTCAACATGATAGAGGTTACTACTTCTTGAAAAGAGGTTGTGTTCTGATTTTGTATGAAATGTACAATGCTATTTAGCTGTGAAACTGAATTCTGCATAATGTGGTGTGCTCTGAGCTTTTACTGTTTCCCGTGTCCCTCCTTAAGTTCACTCAGAAAGGAGAAAAACACAATGTCCTGCAAATATAATTTGTTCATTTCTTTTTTCTTTCTTTTGTTTTGGTTCCCTGCCGTAAGTGCGGGAGCAGAAGCTTGTGGTCTTTATGGCAAATTTTGTGTTTAAATGCCAATTTATTTTCTTTTTGTAATTCATCTGCTTGATGGAGTTGGGTTTGGGGCACGAGAACTGGGGCAATACTAGTGAAACTCAAAGGAACTTTTTTTAAAAAAGCAATTATAGTAGTTGGGCTTCTTCTTGTACTTTGTTAAGGTTTTTCTAGAATAGGTATTAGAACTTTACAGCAGGCACTATAAAATTAGGTGTGTGTTACTTGTGAGACAGTTCAGAGCAGTCTGCCAGTGAGCCAGACCTTCTTTGTTCTTCTGTTCCCATTCTTCCTGCAGTCAAGTAATGTTTTAGTCAAGTCACCTTTTAATGATGAATTAACAAAACTTAAAAAAAGAAAAAAAAAAAGGAGAATAGTCTTGTGTATTTTTAGAACAAGCTTACTTCTGTCGAATGCAGAAAGGCTGTTGTCATAATTGCAGTCTAGAGTTCAAATATGTCTCGATTATAGTGCATTTTGCATAAGATAGAATATAAAATGTTTCTTATATGTAAGCTGTTCTCTTTATTATGACAGCAATGGCTACTGTCTGCTTTTCTGCACTTTTGTTTTCCTTGATCATTATCTTAAAATGTAATCCTGTCTTTTTTTGGGCTGTTAATAAAGAAGAAAATTGTTTTTACAGCAGAGTTTTTACAGGGAGAATGCCAGTGATCTTAAGCCAAACTATGCTGTTTGGAGAGCTCCAATATCTAGCATCATCACACAGAGGCCAATATTCAATATCTCTCCATGTTCATAGGGGTTGACAAACGTCAATTATTCATGTGTGGTTTTGTTTTTTAATGCCTTTTGTAATTCTTTTATTACTGCATCAAAAAAGTTAAGGCTACATGTTTCTAGAGTAGACTTAAAGAATACTTAGCAGCCTGAGGAAATGTATTCATTATTCAGTCTCCTTGTAGTTTTATTTTAAGAATTATTCGATCTTTTTTTTCAATGATCAATTTATCTAGAAAATAAATTAATTTGTTTTAATCTGCACTTATACTGAGGAGTTGCTGATATCTTGAAACATTACATGATTGGAGACTTAATATCTTTCTGTTCTGTCACTGATCCTTGTCCAAGAGGTTTAACCATATTTCAGTAAATGGCAGGGTTTTTTCCCGCAGTTGTGTCACATTTTGACAACTTCGTCACTTTGATTGATTGAAGGGATATTCTCCAGTCCAAGTCACTGAATATATCTGAGTGATGCTGCCGCTTTTGCAAATCTGAGGCTTAGGGTGAAATTGAATCTCTTGGACTTTACAGTATCCTATTACAGATTAGGTTGGGTCAGTCGTAGATTTCTAATGAACAAGGACGGCTTGGTGGTTATAACCTGAGGGTAACAGCAATTTACCACTCGACCTCATGATTAACGAAAAAGGCATGCCTGTGTTGTTTTGATTCACCTTGCCTTTTGTGTGCCTTTTGTCATGTAATGCTGAACTTGGTTTCATATGTCATTCAGATCAGTGTATTGATTGAGAAATAACAGTCTGTAAAGGATTCCTGATAACATCGGAACACCACAAGGATGCTTACAAGGGGATGCAGTAAAAATTTAATTAAGTTATCCAATAATATATAATCAGTCAAGATTGACAGCTTGCTAAGGTGAGCTCATTGTGCAGGGTACATGATTGTAAAAGGGAACGTTTCTGTGGTTTAAGTAGTCCAAAATGTGTTCAGAATTTTTCAGTCTCTGCTTCAAAGATTGCATATTTAGGGAGAGCTATGTGGTTCAACCAGTTCGTAAAATATAAACAATTCTGTGAGCACATGAAGTCATCCACTGTGTCTGGACATGGTTGCTCTTTGGAAACAATGCATAGACAGAGAACTTCAGCTGTTGTGGTGGACTTGCTCAGATCCTTTGACTCTCTGCCAGATGTACTAAGTAGAACTGAAATACTGGATTATGAGCCAGTCTTGCTTGGATTAATTCCAGTATCCTGTAGAGATCCTTGTAATTGGGAACATCCTAGCAAAGGTGAATTGCAGCTCTTGCCAGCAGCAGTGCTCTTCGAGAGCAGACCAATATGCACTGTTCACTTGGGCTCATTTCTGGTGCTGTGCCTTGAAACATCTGTTGTTTTAATGCCAAGAGTCCTGTTCAAAATGTGGCAAGTCCTTCTAATTGAGATTACCTGGAATGGCCAAGACAATTTTTCTTCAGACCTCTCATTTGTGAGTTTCTCTTCTGCTGTCCCAACAATCTGGGAGTCCTCATGTCCTGCTAAATTTTCAATTTGTAGTATGGCTGCTTGGATAGCTTTGAGTTCTGGTATGCTCTTTCTCCTTTCTTACAGGGAAAATTACTATTCCTAGAATGAAGGAGCCTGCTGTGCCAGATTGTTGAGTTAAACAGTAACAATTGGACATGGTAACATGTTGGACTATTTTTAGAGAAGCAGATATCCTAAGTACTTTGGCTATGAGCTGGAATCAAAGGTAGGGGCTTTACTCTAAATCTCTTCCAAAATCCATTCCAGCTTTGGCCTATTGCAGACCTTTCTGGTCTGATAAAGGCTGTCTTCTCATCCATATCCTCGAAGATGTTGTGATGGACTAATGAGAATAATAAACCCTCTGTCAGTGTGCCACCTGAACCTCACGTCCCAGTCCTGCATTTTATTGTTAGTTGGTCTTATAACCAGAGTCTAATTGAATACATTTCAGGATTCTTCACAAAGTGACATGTCTCCATGCTGACATCAATTTTCTTTCCTATTCTTTCCCTGTATATTTAGGTTTTTATTGTACATGTTGATCTGGGTTACAGTATATACTACAGCATATGGTCATAGTATCATGAGCTACGTGAGTCTGTAAAGATGTTACATGTTCACTGTGCTCAAATAAAACTACAGAATATTATATGAGGGCATTTTTGTTTCAGGTATTGATACAGCTTGAGTAAGCAGTAGGAAATTAGTTTTTGGACTTTGCCAGGATCCCTTGCCAGTCTTCATCTATCTTGTCTGGAAACTTCTAATACATGCTGCTGTGGTATACATATAAGTATGGATTTCTCCCAGGTTTGATACAGACTTACTGAATTTCTTTTCTTGAATTTTTCCTTGGTATACATATTTTTTACACTTGGACTATGAGCTGCCATTATGATCAATAGAGATCTAGCCTATACAGTCAATAGTGTCTAGAGAATAATTTATTTAATGAGGCCCCAGCTGGCTACATTAGGGCAAATGGAATTGCTCCCCAGACTCCTCTGATTGCATTGACCTCCACTGACAATAATGGGAGAAGTCTGGATGTAGATGTCTGGAGCTGAATTGATCCTTTGACTCTCTGCCAGATGTACTACTCTTCTACTTATGTTTCACTTTCTTGGACATTTTTTGTTGTACCACATTCCAAATTTCTGTCTACTCTGCAATCCTTTAACATTCTTACACCTCTCTTGGTGATAATGCTTTCTGTTTTCCCCTTTGCCATTGAATGTGTTAGGGACTTATTCTCTCTCTATCTGCCACTTCTGCTAATATGAATAGTCCATTTAATTTCCCCCTTACCTTCTGCTGAAAGATAAACTTTCAAATGACATCTGTTAACTTCTTCGAATATTGAAATGTGAGAAAAACTGATTGAAAAACATCAGCAGAAGAATCTGAACGGCATTGGTGTACTTGTAATTGATGGAATACCAGGAGAGTGGAGGGTTGTTTTTTTTTCACTTAACTGGATGAGATTCCTTGCTTTAGAACTTTTTTTTTTTTTTTTCATCTTGTACCAAACTATCTAAGTGAGTGTGTTAGGGAGTAAATACTTAGTAAAGAATGCAAGATTGTTCTCTGATGTTAAGTCTTAAGAGTTCCTAAAAATTGTAGAGATGGTCTGCAGAAATCTGTTGAAAATAAAACATGTTGACAGTAGTCTGGTTTCAGTGTTCATTTGTTATTTGAAGGAAAGCACCAATATATTTTTATAGATACTTAGGAAAAGCACAGTATATGTCTCTTATGGTGCTGTCAAATATTGCTGTTTTAATTCAAGTGTTTCAATTCTTGTTGAAAATTAAATTTAATATTGTGTTCTATTTAAAAACGAAGCAGCAGAATTTCTCACTGCTTGTTAATTGTCATCTAATATATTTATTTTCTTGCTTAAGGATGTGATTATGAAAGGCAGGTCCTGCTTGACCAACTAGATCTTCTATGACAGAGTGACTCAGAGGATGAGGGAAAAGCTGTGGACGTTGTCTTCCTAGTATTTAGTATTTAGTAAAGCCATTTACTACAGCATTTTCCTGGAGAAACTCAAGCTCATGGTTTGTGTGGGGACATTGCTGGGTAAAAAAATGGCTGGATGGCTGAGCCCAGAGAGTGGTGGTGAATAGGTTACATCCAGCTGGAGGCTGGTCACAAGTGGTGTTCCCCAAGGCTCTTTGTGAGGGGAAGAGGAGGGGCAGGCACTGATCTCTTCTCTGCGGTGTCCAGTGACAGAACCTGAAGTTGTGTCAGGGTAGATTCAGGTTGGATATTAGAAAAAGATTTTTCACCCAGAGAGTGCTTGGCACTGGAACAGTTCCCCAGGGAAGTGGTCACAGCACCAAGACTGACAGAATTCAAGAGGTATTTGGAAATCGTGTACATAAATTGTACATTTAGCTAAGTTATATTAAGAAAAGCTTAAACTGCTGTAAATAAGAGCCCACAGTGTCATATTTTTGCTGGTTCATCAGCCATGCAGTTTACACTCGTGTGTCTGACTGATCAAAAATTTTCTGATTTCCTTGTGGTAGATGAAGCCATCTCCAGGGCAAAGTGGTTCTTGCTTCATGCGGTTTAGAAATACTGAAATTGGAGGGGAAGAAGTTTTTTGTACTTGCTGTGAATTGGTCTGTGCTGACTACCACACAACTTACTAGTTTTCCAGCTCAATTTTAGCTCATGACTGAGATCTGTACACTTAAGGTAGAAATTGTGCTATGGGTTGATAATTCAGGGTAAATTTTTGTTGTTGGCAGGTAGAGAAACATTTATTTGTGTTCCTAAGTGACAACTGTGCTTGATAATCTCAAGTTGAGGTTATTTTAAGAATGAGCTTAAAAATGAAAAAAGTTTCTTGGATGAAGATATGCCAGCTGAGCAGTGTCAACAGTAATGATTTGAGCAAATACATGGGACATGAATGAAAAAGTGAACCAATTATTTCAGAAAATATGCAACTGTGTGCGATAAATTTATGGATTTGATGCTGTTATCTATAGATGCTCAACAATTTTAGACAGGAAATTACTCAATGACTATTTTAAAAAAAGAGGTGTTAAACTGTTACTACTTTGAATTTTGCAGAGTTGAAACTAATCTGCTGGTCAACCAAGAAGCTAGACAAAATTAGTGCAGTCATTTTGCTCAGTTGTTAGACTTCAAATAAATAAATATCCCAGTACTGTAAGGAACAGATGCATAAAAACTTTGAGTATTACAAAAGTAATTTTAACTGAAACAGGAAGGTTTCATGAAGTGTGAACCTGAGCATACAGGGCTTGGAAGACCTGTCAGCAAATTATTTTTTCACTCTCATATGCATACTGAATACCAGAATTTATAACAAAATTTATGGAGCACCTAGATATTTTTCCAGATACTGCAGATATGACAAGTCATATAAAGAAGGTAACTGTCAGTGATGACATGATGCTTATTGTTTAGTGGTTGGCGTGCCTTGGGAATGTTGTTTCTTATTGTTCTCCTTTGGAAGTGTATTCATTTATATCAAACTGATAATTCCGAGGCACACATGACCCATCCTTCACTGCTTTATTTGATGAAAGCTTTTCTTCAAAGGAGAACATACACCTGCCAAGTGGTCCATTTGATGACATGCTCATTACATATCTCAAGATCTTGTATGCATTTATATGATCAGAACTTCATGAAAATAGCATTTCCTCTGGTTTCTGTCTGGGTCATGATAATCTGGTATTAGGCTATACCAGTTGCAAATGTATAGCTTTTAAATACATACATATCTACACCTATTGTCCTTGGTTTGGTCAGGACATGGTTAACTTTTTACAGTAGTCAGGAGGGGGACATGGCTAAGGCCTGGATGTTATTTGATATCACCTCATGTCATTGCAAGCAGTGGGAATAAGGGAGTCTTGCTCCCGAGAAGAAGGATGTGGTTTCCTGTTGGAAGAAGGCATGGTGGGGAGGAGCCAGATGGTATTTGTCGTGGGTGTATTCAGTCTGGCTGAGATGGAATACATTTTCTCACAGCATCCTTCACAGTGCTGTGCTTTGCACTGATATCTAAAAAGGTGTTGATAACACACCAGTGTTTTGGTCCTGCTGAGCAGAGCTGGCACAGCATCAGTGCACTGCCTCTTCACATTCCTACCTGTGCACACCTCAAGGAAGGGAGGGAGGGCAGGGGGGCCAGTAAGATCCTGGGAGGGGAAATAAGGAGACCAACTGGCCCAAACTAAGCAAAGGGATATTCCATACCAGACAACCTCAGCTCAGATATGAAAGGAGGAGGTAGGGGGGAACATTCGTTGTTTACAATATTTGCCTTCTGGAACAACCACTCCATGTGTGGAAGCCCTGCTTCCCAGGAAAATAGCCAAACACCATTTGCTAATGGGAAGTAGCGAATAAATCTTATGTTCCTCTTCCCTTGTGCACATGCAAACTTTCTCTTTTTCTTCAGTAAACTGCCTTATCCCCGTCTACAAGTTGTTTTACATCTTATTATCTCTCCCCTGTCAGGTTGGCAAGGGAAGTGATAGAGAGGCTTGGTGGGCACCTGGTGTCCAGCTAAGGTCAACCCACCACAGCAAGATTTCTGTGTAGATCATTTCTTTGTCTTGCAATTTATGTTATTAATATTGTTGTGTTACTATTCGTTTTCATATCTTACTGCTGTCAATTTTTCTTATCTCAGCCTGTGACTTTCACCTTTTGTGCCTCCAATTCTCAACTCCATGTTGCCAGAGCTGGAAGAGGGAAGGGAAGGGAGGAGCAAGCGGCAGTGTGCTTTGGAGACTCTATGGGAGAACTGAACTGGGGAGTACCGTTCCTAAACCATGACACACACACACACACACACACATATATATATATATATATATATAAAAAAATTAAGGCATAAATAAAAAGGGATATGACTTGTATATATTCTAGCGAAGGCTACCTAGTATAGTATGTGTGTCTTAACTAATATTTATTAGGCAAGTGAATATGCATTACTCTGATACTCATGTGAATATACCACATAAAAGCAAAATGTAAGTTCCTTGCTACAGTACACTTATCAATACCCAGTTAACTGTCCTGCAAGCCTCCTTCATTCTGGCTTTGGACTGCTGGTTTTGTCCTACTAATCAGTGCTAAGACCTTAGTTTTTTATAAGGATAAGAAGTCTAAGAAAGCCTCAGTGCCATCAGGATACACAGTATCATTGATACATTCAATACTGTACACTGGACACCTCAGTTCATTTCAGCAAATACTGGTGCATAAAACCTCAAAACTACCCATTTGTCTGATCTGAAGTGCACTGCTGATGACATCACATTCATCCTACAGCCATTCCTGGAGGAAAAAGAAGTCCTCAAAAAATGCTGTCATCAATGATCAGGTTAAACCTGTGAGAGTTGACTTGCAGTCTTTTAAAACAGAAGTTCACACTGCTGCTAATGCCTAGACTGGCACATTCCAAGATCAAAGTGACAATTTTTGATAGGACTGTCTTTGCCTCAGCTTCTTGGCTTCAGTGTGAACCAGCTCAGGGCTTAAATGAGACATATTTCTTGATCACTTTCTCTCTCACCAAAGCTGCAGCACATCCACCCAGCACATAAACTATAGATGCATTGCAGATGTTGGAAAGCTCAGTGAGCTAAATAGAGGCAGAATAACTGAGGTCATTGAGATGTGACCATACAGTTAAAAAGTTGCCAAGAATCCCTGCCGTCAAGTGTGACCAGCAGTAAGTGATCTAACACATGTAGGTACTCAATAGTGTAATGATTTTGCTTTAATACTGCTGTTTTATTGTAACTTTGGCAGTAAGTTTCCATTGATATTTAGCACAGACTGTGGTGGGATGTATAGGCGTAAGTGGTTTTTCCATGAGAATCATTGTTTGGTTTTGTATCGTTTTCTTTTCTCTCAGCGGAAACTGTCACGCAGAGTAAAAGGGAATTGTGCCTGCTCCTGCAGCATCATTATTATTGAGTAAGTTCGTATCAGGCTTCAATAAGAGCCTGATTTTTCTTATAAAAATCACAAAAAAATTTTGGGGAATTTTAAAATCACTTAATTTGAATGTGACCTTTTACAGGTTTTTGCTATAATGCCCTTATAGTAGATTGCAGTTAGAATAGATAGTAATAGTTTTATAGGGTTTTAAGCTGTTTTTCCAAAATAGTTTAAACCCAAGCAATTTATATGCAGTTAGAATGACCCTGCAAACACCTGCATGCGTAAAATGTGCTGTGCATAATTTGTTAATTTTGTTTAAGGAATTTCAGTGGAACCATTTCACTTTGGGGCATTAGAGTATGTAGGAAGGGACAGATCCCTCTGCCTTCTTGTTTCTGCATATTTCAGACAGGTCTAATTTTACCTTGGTGTTTTTGCTAGCAAAAGGTGTTACTCCTAGGTGGTTTTTTTTTTCTTTTATGCATATCCTAGAGTGATGGTATTAGGAAAGAATGAGGCTGATCATTGAGTTAATTCCCCAGTGTACAGAGAGGTCTGTTCCACAGGATGTGTTTTCTATAATGAAATGCCGCAATTCATGGTTTCTTCCCACTGAGGATGGCCATACAGCCTGTCAGATATTGGCCCTGCTGAACTCCTGTTTACTTGATCAATAATATGAAGAGCTGAACCACAAGGATGAGAGAGCTCTTACTGAAGCAACTAAAAGCGTGTGCCAACTTGCACCACATAGCTGTGTCATTCTCTGCCATCTGCCACTGCAAAAACTCTTGAGCACCAAACAGGATTACAAGAAAGCAAGGAGAAAATATGCAACCTGTCCCTGTGCTGTGTTATTGCGTAGCTGTTGTTTCTATTTACTGCAAGAGCTGCTTGTCAGCATAAAGTAATGAGTTAGGTAGTAAAAGTAATTTCTGTGGGCATTAAGGCAAGTGATGTGAAAAGTACAGCTCAAGATTTTAGTACACAGAACTGTTAAAGAGGGGTGTTAATTTTCTGGCAAACTAAGCAATACGTCCTGAAGCATTCACGATTTGGTTTTCCGTTGAAAAAAAAATAGTTTAGTCTAACTTAATTGCTTGCTCAAATATCCTTTGCTAAGCAAATGAAATGTGTTTTCATTCATCTTTTGAAAAGGAGGAAAGATTCCAGAGCTTCTTGCTAGAAGAATAGGTGTCTACAGGAATACAGATTCCATTTGCAGTTTACCAGATTCATGCAGAGGTTAGAAATTAAAATACATACGTCTTTCCATTTGATGTTTGCTGGTTTTCAGCAGGATTTGTCCCTGCTGCTGCCCAGTGCAGGGGAGGGGAACTGTTTCTCCCAGCCCTTCTGAGTGTATGCACAACCTAGAGCACATCCTCATTCAGTTGTGCTCTTCTTTCTAGTGAAGAGATGGTAAGCCCAGCTCTGTTGCTATCAAAAGTAGTGTTCATTTACTATTCAATCAACCAGTTCTTTCATCTCCTGAGCAAAAAGGCTGACTAAATAGGAGTGCTGGATTCTGCCTGTGGCTATGCTGGAAAACAAAATGCTGTTTTCTCTCTTTCTTTTCTTCCCCTTCCCACTTTTAAAAAAAATCTTTTAAAGTAGAGTAAAGACACTTTGTTAAATGCACAATAAGGACTAATTAGTTGATGTTCGTTCAGATCTTTGGATGTCTTAACCTTATTTGGGATGAATGCTGAATATCAGTCATCTTCATGCATTGTCTTGATTATAACCAGCATCTTGATGGAGAAGTTTCTTTTTTACCATTTAAATCAGGTGCAATTTAGGATTTCATTCTCAATGTTTGTGTATATTTTTATACACATTTATCATGTATTTGCATATTAAGTTACAGATTTTCAAGTATCTTTATTTTCAAAGAACTGAAGTGTTTTATACAAAGAAAAATACACTTATGCACTTATATTTCTGTTTTATTGTCAATGTATTTTAGCTGGTCAAAGTATTTCATAGGTGAATTACTATTTGGACATCCTTAGGCCAAACAGGGAATTACTTTTGTCTGTAGAAATGAGAGTATCCTTGCAGTAGTAGTGTTACCAGTTGCACGCCTGAATGATTTTGCTCAGTATATTGCATTGTCTTCTATTAGTAAAATACCAGAGCCAGAGTAAAAAATTAATTTAAAGTGGTTTTTGGGAAGAAAAGTTAAGTTCTTGTGGGAATTTTCTAGATTCAGATGCAGAATTTTACTTAAGGTTAATGCTAACATTTGGAATTGAGCAATTTGTTCTTTTATGTATTGTCAAGAGTTTTTTTGAGGTGAAGAGAGACTGAGAATGTGTAATTTTAAGTATGATGCTTCATTATTTTATTGTATTTGTGGTTTTTAGGACTAGAAGTATGGTATTTGAACAAATGTTCCTTTATGTCTTAATGCAACTTAATGGAATCTGTATGTTAAGTAATCTGATTTACAGATTTTGTATCACCTATTGCCGTGAAAGAAATAACATGAACTCATGTAATTGAATGTTCTCCACAGGACTCATCTAATATATGATATATGGATAGCTCTGTGTTCAGCTGTTTAGATAAATATTTGGTTACATCTGTATTACTTCAGAAGATTTCATTTTGTTGGAGGAGTTTGGTAGTCTACTGGTAGACAAAAGAGAAAATCTTTTTTATACCAGCAAAGTATGCTCCATTTTAGAATCTGATGAATTGAACTTAGATGCTGAAGCAAAATATAGGTGAAGCATTATACTTTGGGAGAACAACAATGTGAACCTGAGTAAAGGTATCTGTATTTCTATTTTTTTTCCCTGACAAAGCAATCAATTTATGGACATTTGTTGAAGATTTTAAATCACTATGTTTTCTCCATTTACTGACACTGTGGGGTTCAAAATTTATATCATCTTTAAAGCCATTACACCATCAGCTGAAAAGACCTTAAATCAACGCAGTTACACCCTTCTCTTGTGATGTGCAAGTTCATGTAATATAAACCCCAAACCTAACAGCAAACAACTAGATTTTTATTTTTCTGAGTTTGAGTATGTTTGGAAAATTTGTTTTATTATTTCATAATTCGCTTTGGAGATCAAATAGAATTACTGGGACAGTATGGAAATTTATTCTTCTATTTTTATTTAGTTTGACAAAGGATATGCCTACAGCATTCGCCACAACTATGGGAGAGAAGGAAAGAGAACTGATTATACGCCATACAGCTGCATGAAGATTATCATGTCCAATCCACCAAGTCAAGGGGATTACCATGGTGAGTTCCTTAAGGAAAAATCCCAAGTGTTCACAAAGAGCAGAATCCCGTGGCTGTTAAAGAGAAGTTACTCCATCCCGTAGTCTCTTAAATTAAGTAGTTAATTTCCAGACCCTAGTGGTTTTGAACTGTTGTCTTTAGATCAGACTTGATAACTTCTCTTTTTATATATGTTGTGTCATGCAGTTCTAGGAGGCTTTAAATGTACAGATGCTTTAAGATAAACGGCCAATTGGAGGTGTTCTGAGATATGAATTCAACTGTACAGGAATTCTGAAGTTTGCTAGGGCACTTTAAAGCCTCCTACCTCTATGTGACTTAACATGGAAAACCTGCACTGGCTTCACTAGTTGTTACACTAATACTAAGTCATTCATTCAGTTGTGTCTCAAAACTAATTCTGGAACAGAAAAATTCCACTGTTATTTAGGTGGTGGAACTTTCTGAGGTATTTATAAAGAGGTGTTTTTACAATGGGCTGTGCTTTAAATTACTTGTCTTTTCCTGTTTTTTTTTTCCACTATTAAATGTACTAGTGCTCCCACTGTTAGTAAGGAACTAACTTGAACTCTTTTCCTGTGAGTGAGTGAGAATTGTGACCTGTTTATGGTGGGATATTTTATGTAACTCTTGAGCCTGTGGTACCCTGATAACTGTGCAGTAGAGTAATTATTTAAAGAAAAGAAAAAAACGTAAGCAGTTGTACACATGGGTAATTAACTTTCCTATTAATAAGCTGTTAGGCAATTAGGAGCAGCTTAGCTGGTCTC
Organism: Pachyramphus minor; assembly: GCA_013397135.1. Classification (NCBI taxonomy): domain Eukaryota; kingdom Metazoa; phylum Chordata; class Aves; order Passeriformes; family Tyrannidae; genus Pachyramphus; species Pachyramphus minor. The sequence goes on along the minus strand of VYXB01003266.1, from coordinate 142,387 downwards.
TTGAGTGCCTTACTGCACTAACTCCTGAGTAAACAGCCTTGTTTGTGAGCTTGCTTGTTTTTTACTGTCAGGGTGCCCATTCCGCCACAGTGATCCTGAGCTACTGAAGCAAAAGCTGCAGTCATACAAGGTCCCTCCCAGTGGAATAACTCAGGTAAGGCGTATTTTGCTTGACACTTCAATTAATAAGGCACTGATTTTCAACTTTACTTTCTTTTTGTGTAGGAATGCTATATGCAATTTGTCAGTGTGTATTGTGAAATATTTCTTCTTGTGAAAGGTTTAAACCAGAACCTTTGCTTTCTGGCTGCAGTGCTCCCGCTGATGTGATGATTATTGTCACCAGCTTTTATTGTTTAATATTATGAGTTGCTTTATTACTATGGTGGATACAATGCAGACTTTTGTTCTATTGCACTGTGATTAAAAAAGAAGTTTAAATGAATATGGCAGTGTTTTAGAGAATTTATTTTTATTCTTGCAGTGACTTGTGGATGACTACTGTGTAGTCAGTAGACATACATATATTTTTTTTATAATAAACTTCTAAAACCCATACATTCTTAATCATCCATTGTGCTGACTTTCCTTAAATAACAAAAGCACATGAAATGCCTAGTGAAATTAAGTAGAGATTTTTATCGGCTTTTAGACATGTAACATTAGATTAAAAACCTGTCTTGTATAGCAAGGACAATGCAGGAATTGGAACTTTGAGGTGTGTACTGAAGAACTGACTCCCATTGCTTGCTCTAGCAAGAGCTGAAAGCAATAAAAAATTGCCATCATTTTTGCTGGAGGAAGACATATGGGTTGGATTTAAGCTGAGACAAAAAGTTCACCAAACAGTTGTGTATATTAACTGCCTGAAACTTGCTTTAGGTCCATAGGAAAAACCTGCTTTAAGTTGTTGTCTTGACTTCATGTGGAGTTTCACCATTGCTTGTCAGGCATCCAAAGACTGTCAAAATAGAAAAGAATGTGAAAGTTCCACTTAAAGTCTCCCTTGGAAAGAATAATTTAGATACAAATATAAAGATATCAGTTTTTAAAGAGTTTAGTGTTCACTCGTATTCATTCTTGACAAATTCTTGAAATACCCAGACATTTTCCTGGTTATGTTTTTTCCTTTTTTTTTTTTCCTATTTTCTTCTGCTTCATATGAATAAGCCTCCATATACACATGATATACTATCCTTTGGCTTTTTTCCTTTTTATATGCATCAAAAATTGATTCTGGTCTGAGATTTTTATCCTGCTAATCATTGGAAAGATTGGTGAGGATTTATTGGTTTAACAGCCTTCTCTATGTGTGGGTAGGATTTAGTAGAGGTTATTTCTTCAGTGAATTTGCACAGTAAGGCACTATCTTTATACTTAGTGTAGTTCCTTATTTGATGTGAATTGTGTTTTTATTTTTGCGTGTGTCTATATTTTTTTTCCTTTGTAAAGTAGAATTGGAATTCACTAGGAGTCCTAAATTGTCTTACCAAAAGTGACTAAGAAAAAATGTCTTCATCAGTGTCTTCTTTGCCTGGAAATAGATGCTGTCCATGAATTTTGTGGTGTCAGTTTAAGTGCAGTCAAGAAGAGTACAGGGCTCTGTAGTATCCACTCCTAGGATTAAAACAAAACAAATCCAAAACAATACACCCTCCACCCAAACCCAAATAATAATAAAATAAAACAATTAAAAAAAAATTGGCTGTGCCTGGGTTTTCAGAAATTAATCAGTCTTTGAGATATTCAGTAAAAGAAGAGGAAGAAAATTAGTTCACATCTGTCTCCAAGTTTTTATTATTGCTGCCACTCCTTGTTGCTCTCTTTGTATGGTCCAATAATGCTTGTGTGACTAACAACAATTGAGGATCCTTTAGTTCACACCATGGCTTTTAAGAGTCTTTTCCGATGTTGATGATAGTTAATGATTATCAGAAATGTTATTTTTCCTTTAGCTCAGTCAATGGATGTTAGGGGTTGGATGGTTTACGACTCTTTCAAAGCCTTTGATGTAGTTGTTTTTCCAGTATCTGGGTCTTTAGATTGACATTCACCCAAACCATGCATTCCTTTTTACTTTCTTAGACCTCCTGTTAACTCCAGATCCGGTGAGAGCTCCCTTACAATCTGGTAGATTCCTATTTTTAATGAATGGTTCAGAGTTTGACCTTTCAACTGTGTATTTTATTAAATAGTATGTCTTTTCTGGGGCTCAGGGCCTCTTACACTTGTTCCTTCCTCTGTAAAAGAATTCTGTGAATGAGGCATAATTTTTCAAACATTTATTTTGGATTTAGGTATGTAGTTATGAATTGGTTTCCCCAGTGGGATTTTTATCTCCTAGTTTAGAGTACTCACATGTCTTCCCTTGAAGCCCATGAACAAGTCCCTTTCTCCTCTTGGCTTCTCTCCTGGCTATTACGTGAGCCAGAGTGTGTCCAGCCCTTATGGCTGTGATTTTACACAAGATGGTTAGTTTTGTAGTGCTGTTGTTCTCAGTCATCCATTTCAAGAGCTGTCCATACTCTTGGGATGCACTCTTTCCTTTAAGGTTCATAAGAATTTTGAGTTATTCCTGTACAGATAAAGCATTTGGCTAATGAGAGGTGGAAACAAGTCCCATCCTCAAAGGGCTTTTCACACAGGATTAGGTGTGAAGAAGGAACACTGGACCTTGGCATGATGGTGCAGAGCAAACCCAGCCAGACCTCGCATGACTTCAGTAATCAGTCAGAGCATTAGACTGCTTTCATTGCAGCTATTTTGTAGTACTGTCAGTACTGAACAAAGGGATCAAAACATTTGAATATGTGAATGTGCTTGCAGTGAATTATCTGGATCCAATCTACTGTTCCAGTCCATATTTTCTGAGGCTTTTTCTTGTTTAGGATTCTATCTACTGAAGTTCATCTTCTGGAAGTAATAGAGGAGATGACTTACAGGTCTTCTTTAGTTATTATGTAGACTAAAGCAGAAAGAATTAATCCTGATGTTTATTCCAAGAACTGAATTATTTAATTTGTATTCATTTCACATATTCTTTAGGGTAGGCTATTTCTTTGTTTCGGATTGTAGCTTTTTCTGTTTCTTTTAAAAATGCTTCTTGGAGAAAGAATACGGTTAGCTGAGCATCAAATGTGTGAATGTATAGTATTTGAATTTATAGTATATTTTGGATCATATTTCATTTCTGTCTTTTGTATAGTGCTAATTAGGTAAAATCTGTAAGAAATCAGCTTTGACAATAGCTAATCAATTTGAAGACTATAAAGATGAAAATATATGTTAAATAAATGTTATGTGTTTATGTATAGGACTTTGAACAAGTGCATGTAGTGATAAGACAGGGGGCAATGACTTCCAACTGAAACGAAGTTGGTTTAGATTAGTTATCAGGAAGAAATTCTTTACTGTGATGGTAGTGATGCACTGGAACAGGTCACCAGAGAAGTTGTAGATGACCCATCCCTGTCAGTGTTAAAGGCCAGGTTGAATAGGGCTTTAAGCAACCTGGTCTAGTGAGAGGTGTCCCTGCCAGTGGCAGAGGGGCTGGAACTAGATGATCTTTAAGGTCCCTCCAAACCCAAACTGTTCCATCATTCTATGATAAACACATCTATGATAAACACAGTTGTGTTACTGTACTAAATTCATGGTAGGGTGTTACCTGCACATCTCACATAGGAAGATAGAAATTACAGGCTTTGAACTAGAGTTATTTCAAAATTAAATATTATTGATTTCAGAAAGTTTTCTTGGAGAAATTACCTATTTCCCAATTTGCATCTTTCACAATAGCAAAAGCCAAAGGTAGTCAAAATATGTGGTTCTACAGTCAGGAGAAACAGAGGTTCTAGACTCATTCTTTTTGCTTTTCTTTTAGGAGGAAAAGCATTTCTTGAGAGAAAAATGCTTATGTAAATGAACAGTAGATAACTTCAGAAGATGGCAATGTTCTTTCTAGTAGAAGTGTTCTCTTAATTTAAAAAGGTTTTTTCTCCCATAATTGAGTGAAATTAGAGGTTTTGATTAAGTTGTTGAACTTTGTCTAATATTCTCCAACAGATTAGTGTTTTGTGGGACTGGAGAATCTTCACAGAGCTAGAAATAACCAGCCAGTCAGTGCCTAGGCCTCTGATATGGGGGTATGTTTCCACAAATGAAAAAAACCTCACACAAAACGCAGAACAAATCACTCCCAAACCAGCAAAAAATCCGGACCTAAATCCACCACATTGGAAAAAACCTCACACTCTCCCTTCTGATATTTCTAATATTAGAAAAGTCTTAATCAGTGCTGTCTATAAAAATATTTTCTCTTGTAGCTAAAGAATTTTGCCTTAGCACCAGTCATCTTCATGGTAGGGCTTTTGTAAGTTCTGACTAAATAAGAGCAAGTACTGTTTAAGTAAGATATCTTCTTGTAAGTCAGTATTTATTGGGGAAATATATAAAACAGAAACAAAAATACAAGAACAATTGATATTCATAATATAGACAAATTTTCTGTGATAACCATTTTATTATTACAGTGAAATCGGGTACATCAAAGTTCCTTAAAATTTTCAATAGTTTCTTGGCCAGAATGTATGCCATGTTTAATTGTCTTGTAGTTGGTATATTTTTCAAGTATGAATATGCTTATTGATTTCACCAGGATTACTTTTGCGTATAAACTGAGTGAACACAATTGCAAATTTAACCAGCCAAATCTAATCCTTTTTTTCTGAAGTTAAAGCTCCCATCTGACTTCTTTTGTGCGTGTTTGTTGGTGCTGGGGCGTTACTGTTACTGACCCCATTAATGGGTACAGTATTATGGAGTGTTAACATGACATAGCTTAATATCTTGATATGAAAAGACGTCTTAATATGGTGTGGCTAAACCAAATTATTTTAAAAATTTGATTTACAGTGTTTCCAATGACTAAATTTTCCCAATCTTCAATTTATTGTTGATAAGTGGAAACAAGTATTACAAATGAGAAGTTATATCTAACTATTTCCAGGTAAGATTATAATGTTAAAAAAGCTGTTTGCAATTATATTAGAGTAGACCATTCAAAAATCTAATTTAGGTATGGTAAGAAAAAAGTAGATGTTGACTAGTGACTGATGAATGGGCTCGTGACAGTAAAACCAAAAAAGCAGCATAGGAAAAGAAAATTTGAGAAAATGCAAAATAAGCAGAAACACAGTGAGAAGCACAGCTAAGTGCCTGATAATCACACAGTCACACAAGNAGATTATAATGTTAAAAAAGCTGTATGCAATTATATTAGAATAGACCATTCAAAAATCTGCCTATTTGCCTCTAGTCCTTGGTAATACCAAGAAGAGCCTTGGCACCCTCCCTTCAGATACTTATATCCATCGTTAAGGTTCCTAATGTTAAGAAACTATAAGAACACAGAAGACTTCTAGAGTATGTGCGTAGATTCATTATAATATAATAATGGCCAGACTTCGCGAA